>PITA01014361.1:0-46898 GCA_004023965.1 Spilogale gracilis
AAAAAAAAAAAAAAAAAAAAAAAAAAAAAAAAAAAAAAAAAGAGAGAAAATTATTCTGACACTAGTTAAGACAGTAAGGAAGACTTCCACACTATAGTAATTAGGGAGGTAAATTGGAATCAATTCCAAATACAGCAAACACAAGTGGGGATTTACAGTCAGTGAGCAGAATGAGGGGGTAGATGGAAAATTACTAAGAGGAGCACATGAAGGGTAGTTGTTAAACCAGTTAGCAGGATTCTTGTTGAAGGCAAGCCAGGGTGACCAGATACCAAGGGTGGAAGGAATTCTAGAATGGTTGGGGGGAACTAGTTGAAAACACGGCTCTTAAGGGTCATCATTTTCCTTGGCCTGCTTTCTGCCTATAGATATGCAGGGATCCAAAAGTTCGCTTTTATGTTTTGCAGTCATGGTCTTTTCAATTCAAGCCAGTGATGGCTCTTTTGACAATCTCTCTCTCTCTCTCTCTCTCTCTCTCTCTCTCTATCCTCTCTCTCTCTCTCTCTCTCTCACACACACACACACACACACACACACACACACACACACATACACACACAGCTGTTGGCATTGTATTTATTTGATTTGGTTAGGTCCATGTGACAATAACCACTATAATTTTTTAAGCCCCTTCCCCTCCCCCCCATAAGCAATTTGAGCTTATTGATCTTTTATGGGATGGACAGGCCCTTATCACTTTTCTTTGAGCCATCTCTTTTCTCCTGTCCAGCGAAAAGGATGTATTTGAGAGGGAGGGAGACATCTTAATACTTTTAGAGATTTTAAGAAGGGGTGTGATAGCCATGCTCTTCTGCCCACGACTAAATTTTAATTGGCTTCTATTGCTGAAAGCATTTCTAAATTTTATCTTTTACTAGTAGATAAGAAAAACAGTTACATATTTCAACCCTGCAACTCTCAACACTTTTAAATTCTCTCTTTTCTCTCATCCCTGCTTGACCAATTCATTGCTGAATTCATTTTTTCCTCATCGTTGTCAAATACACCTAATAACCACTACGGCACATTAGTGACATTCTGCTTCACAACATCTTAACCTAAAGTCACATGTATATTAAGTTTTTTATCTGCTTTCAAATTATTAGGGACATTTGCCTTTATAGCAAATATTTACCACTCCATGTCACAGACTGCCATTTTTTCCCTGTCTTTAAAATTTCCCATCACACATTGGCCAGAAGCCAATGCCACATCTTTTAGGATTTTTGTTATGCAGCATTTTACTCCTGGTACTAGTCAGTTTTGCTATAATAACAAATGATCTCCTGAATCTCGGTGGCTTATAAAATAAAGGTTTGTTCACTCAGCACTTGTGTTACATGTAGGCTGAAGGTGGGTTGTGACTCTATTCTACGTGGCTTCTCATTCTTAGACCCAGGCTGCAGAAATAGCCCCTATTTAGGATATGCTTTCCTCATGGCACAAGGAAGACAGTGTTAGAGCCAACTACTTAATGGCATCTACCACATCTGCTCAAATAGGACTGGCCATAGGAAGTCGCATGGTGAAACTCAATATTAATGGGACAAGAAAGAATACTCTTTGATGGGTGAGAACTGCAGGGTAAAAACGTATAATCTCACAAGGAACAGGAAGCAAATAATTAAAGAAATCATAAAATCAATCACATTGGTCAAGAACAGAATTATTGGAAGAAGATATTTTCTTTCTTGATCTTGACAAGCAAGAGAATTAATAAATAAGTCAACAATCCCACTAAACCTGTGATAAGAAGAAAAAGAAAAAACAGACTGGTGTGTGATTTCCTTTTGCTCTTGATTGCTTTGTTTTTACTTCCTCTCTAGTCATACATAAAGTGTGATATGTCATATGGAATAAAAGAAAAAACAGTGCCCATTGATTCTGCTCACTTTCCATTACCAAGCCCGCTGATACTAGGGACATCGGGTGGCAATGGAAGGGGGGTTATAGATTCCACCTTGCAGGGATAAAGGTCTATTCCTTCTTCCTATAGCTTACTGACTTTGATCAACAGAGTAGGCCAGTTTCTAGAATTGCATGCAGATCAAAAGGCCACATCTATCCTTTAATAATAAAATTTCTCAAAGTATCAGGGTAACCTGTTACACATCAGTAGCTAAATGCCCAAATAAATGCACTCTATGTTATTCTTTTTGTATGGTCCAATTTGGGAACAGAGATTCAATCTCCTTGAACAGGGCAGTTGCTAACTTACATGGGCTAAAGATGAAAAAGGTGTCTCCCCTGGGTGGACAAATTAGGAAAATACTATTAAAAAAAAGTTCCCTTCCCTCCCATGTGGTGAATTAGTAAAAGATGCCCCCTGAAGGAGAGCACATGGGTTAAAGAAAGTAGCTTTGTGGGTTGAAAAAAAAAAAAAAAAAACGCGATTTGCTCATAGCATATGCAGTCATTAGACAAGGTTTCAGCTTGGCAAGTGCAATGTGGATTTGACTGAGGCCTCCACTCACCTCTTGGACCAGGTGCCTTTGTTTAGTGCACAAATACACAATTATGAGTGACAGCCTTGCATTTGACATTAAGCATGGGATGCAAAAATCTCATGTAAAACTTGTCCAAAGGAATATTTTCCCCAATAAATTCATTCTCAGCTTCTGCAGACTAGTGCTGAGTGGTTTAATTAAACTCCACACTGACGTGAGCCAGTCACTAGCATCCATTCTCTATTGAGAAAAGAGCCTTAGGTAACTTAGTGGTTTGAGTACAATAAGACCTTTCTCTTCTCTGTAGGTAATCTGTCATGTTTAGTGCCCTCTAATGGAGTTATTCATACGCTTCCTTAATGCAGAAACACTTTGGTGAGGTGGGCTTCTTAGATTTCCTTTTTTTTCTCTCGTTCTTTCATTATTGTTTTGCATTTTATTCTCCTTTCTGGTTTAATCTTCCACGTTCAGATCTTTACCTTTTCTTGCCAACTGCCCGTAACAGTATACTTGAAAATGTTCACAGGATTTTCTCCAGACACCTGCTGTCAGGAAGCACATGTAGGAGACTTGTACAGTAAATGGCCTCTCATTAGAGAGATTTGCTATATGCTATTATAAAGAAGTCATTCTTCAACCCCTTTGCTTCACACAGCATCATACTCAGAAGTGCAAATGTAAGGATTATTTAATGTTTCACAACACTCACAAATGGAGTCTTAACAAAAAATGATCAACAAACTAAGACTATTTACTTTTGGGAGTAGCCAGTGTCAAAGCATTGCAGCAGCCTGAACTGTAATGTGAGTTCTAATTTTTCACATTTGTACAGTATGCACTCTGGCAATGTGTGTGTTCAAAGTGCAGAAAGAGTGGCCGGTGACTTGTTTTTCTTAAAATATATCTACTCACAGTAGAAGCAGTCATGAATAATCTAGGACCACTCAACAGAAGCCACACAAAGTACATAAAATAGAAAATAAAAATAAATAAATCAGTGTTTTAAAAACCTGCTCAGTCTAATTTGCTCAGTGTAATTTGAAAGTTCACTTAAAAAAAAAAAGAAAGAAAGTTAACTTGTTAAGTAACACTTTTTTGAAAAACTTTGTGAAAATTAAAATTAAAATTAATCCGTTCACCTAGTTAAGGAGAATCAATGTGGTTGGTTATTTCCATGGAACCAAACTGAGTTTATATGGTTTTAATAAGATGGTTATAAATTTTCATTGCATTGTGATCTTCTTGGGGATTCCAAAAGCAACTATCCAGAGATGACTGCTCTCCAAGTATTGTCCTTCTCAACTTTATGTAGTGTGAAGATAAAAAGGAGGATGTTTTCAGTTACAAGTATTGGAAATCTCAAGTCAAATTGGCCAGAATACTAAAAACAATTCGATTTCACATAATAAAAGGTCCAAAAGTAGGGCGAGCTATGAGATAGCTAAGTCAGTGGCTAACAATGTTATCAGTTCTATCCTTCTCTCCACTGAGCCTGGCTTTATTCTCAGGCCGGTTACAAGATGACTTTGGTAGTTCCAGAGCTCATATCTTGAAAAAATACAGATGACAGATTTTTTTCTCTTCTACAGATCTCTCTTAGGAGCAAGAAAATATGTCCTAGAAGCTCTTCTCCAAGCTTCTATATCTCATTCCTAAATCACAACCGGTAAAAGGAATGAGATTACCCTTAAATAAATCAGCCCCAGCGTTGGAGCTGATGAGACATCAGTTAACCTAGGTACATGACTCCACAGTGTTAGGGGACTTGGGAGGGGGCAACACTTTCACAAAATTGAGTTTCTGGTAGAAAAGAAGAAAGAGAAAATAGATGCTAAATGAGGAACCAATATAATCCTCCCTGACAGCTAAATCTGGAAGTGAATCTGACCCTTGAACAACAAGGGCTTGCACTGCTTAGGTCCATTTATATATGGATTTTTTTGATGAATGCAGTATAGTACTGTACATCTATTTTCTCTTCCTAATGATTTTCTTACCAATATTTTCTTTACTCCAGTCATATTGTAAGAATATAGCATATAAATAAATACACAAAATATGTGTTAACTGATTATATGCTTCCAGTCAACAGTAGGTTTTTAGTAGTTAAATTTTGGGGGAATCAAAATTTCACACTCACTATCTTTAGAGTACATATTTTGGCTCCTTTTAATTGCTGGATACTCACTACAGAGAAAGTTCAATGGATTTATGGTCAATATGAAGACTTACTGAGAGGCTAAATATTCCCAAAAGATATGGGAAACATTTTCGGTTTGTTGTGATCTATGATTTTTTCTGATGTTGCAACTACTGATCCATAGTTGGGGATTCCATGTAAGTATTCTCTAAGTTTTTTAAATAGTCTTGCTACTCAAAATATATTCCTTGGACCAGCAGCAGCATCCTGTGAGAGCTTGCTTGAAATGCAAAAATCTCAGGCCCACCTCAAACCTACAGAAGCTGCATTTTAACAAGATTTCCAAGAGATTAATATGCACATTAGAGTTTGAGAAGCACTACCACAAGGTGTATATAGTCATTCCCTTGGCTCCTGGTACCTGGGGGTACTATACGTAATACGAAATCTGGCAACTACAGTGTAGTATAACCCACATCATGTTAGCTTGGAACTTGAGAAACCAAGAAATTAATATCACAGGTTCAAAAAATAAAATTCTTGCTTATTTATTATCTCTGTTCCATTAACCCAAATGTCAAGATTTCATTTAGACTCATTCATCTGTATATAAAGGATGCCAGAAAAATGTTTGATTCCTTCTTCTGATTACATTAAAACAGTCTGGATATTTAGACATGGGTTTCATGGTACACAGTGGAAAGGAGAAAGATCAGAACTTGCTTGGAATCATTTAGATAAATGCTGGCACTATTCCCACCAAGTATGGACTGAGCGCAATACGGAGGCCAACACATGGCAGGTGCCCAGTAAATACCCCCACATTAATTTTTTTTAATGATAATAAGGCTAAAGTTACAAACTGAAGTTTGTTTCTATGGTTTGATCATTTAGACAAGTACAGTATGTTCAGAGGCTTATCTACCCCACATTTAGCACACTCCCCTTCTTGGCATTTCTCTCATTTCCTTGAAAAGCCTTTTCTGGAGAAACTTCAGATCAGAAGCCAAAGAAAATTCAGCTCAATTTGCCAGGCTCCCCATAGACCTCCCCATGACTGAAGGCTTTCATTCCCTTCTCTCCCACATTAATTCTGGCTGTGCATTAGTCACCATCAGTGTTTCCCTAGGTTTCATGATGAGAAAGCAGTGAATTTGCTGGGCTAGTCTAGACTGTGTTAGCAGGCTGCTGCTTTACCTTGATGGGTATTTGTTTTGCTTTGCTTTGTTTTGTTTGTTATTGTACTTGCTTTTGCAAAATACTGACAAAAAATATAACCAAAGATGTATAAAGGTACAGTCAAATCTACAAATGTGAAATCTATAAATATATAGTCCCTGACACCTTTGCTCCCTCTTGTTTGCCCTTTACCTGTTCTTTGTCAACTTATCTTCCCACACCCATGACTTTTTATAATATTCCATTTTTCTCCTACACTCAGTCCTATCCTTACTGCCTCTCCTCCAAAGAGATGACCTTGCTTTCTGCTTTAGAGAAAATGTTGAGGTCTTGTAGGAAGAATTTTTTTGGCTTCTGACCCACCAACTCCAATTTCTATACACTCTTATCTTAACTTCCTTTCTCCAGTCTCTTCATCTTGCATTTCCACTTCCAGACTTCTCCCTTCACCTCTATTCCTGATCCCTTCTATAGGAGGTTGAATGGCAGCTCCTAAAAATATATCCATGGCTTACTCCCTGGAACTATAAATTCTTTACTTGGAAAAAAGAGTTTTGGAGGATGTGATTAAGGGTATTGAGCTGAGGAGATCATCCTGGATTATCCAGGTGGGTCCTAAATTCAATAACAAGTATATTTGTCAGATACAGGCAAAGAGAGATTTGAAACAGACAGAAGAAGAGAAGACAAAAACACACAAGGGTAAAGTGGATTTGATGATGGTGACAAAGATTGCAGTGATGAGGTCACAAGTCAAGAAATGCCAAGGATAGCCAGCAGCCATCAGAAGCTAGAAAAGGCAAGGTAGGTCGCCCCAACACCCCAGGCTCCAGAGAGAGGTAGTCCTGCTGACACTTTGATTTCTGACTTCTGACTTCCAGAATTGTGAAAAAAAAAAATTCTGATGTTTCAAGCCACTAAGTTCTTGGTCATTTATTACAGCAACCATAGGAAACCAATATACCTTCCCTGCCAGAGAAAGATCTTGCCATTATCAATTAGCTCTTCTTTCTCCTACACTTTCAATTCTTCTACTGCCTCTTTTCCCTTAGCCAAACATCCTTGCAATGTTCTTCTGTCTTAGAAAACATTTTATTTATTGGTTTTATTCTATACCCCTTTGTTTCCTTTTCAGGTAAACACTTCAAAAATAGCCTGCATGCTTTATTCCCTCTTCATTTTCTCCCTCTCACATTTCATACTGCTACAGTCAAATTGCTCTATCTACCGCTCCAGTGAGATGCTCTTGCAAAGGTCACCAGTGTTCTCAAAATTGCTAAAGCCAGTGAACTCTGGTCAACCTTCATCTTATTTGACCATATTGCTGTATTTGATATTACTGCCTCCTCTCTTCTGGGAATGTATCCTTTTCTTAAGTTCTAAGGTATAACTCTCTCCTAATTCTCTTTCTCCCCTGCCCCATGTCTTCATAAACTCCCTTGTTATTCCTGTTTTCCTAGTCATGTAAACATTGCTAAAATCCTAGGTTCTTTCTACTCCTGGCCTTCCCCTCTTTTATCGGCTCTCTGAAGAACCTCATCTTCTTCTATGGCTCTACCTATCACATCTATGGATGAAAATCTAATCAAATTTTTTACATGGCCCCTTCCCTAAAGTTCTTTTAAAAAAAAAGATTTTATTTATTTATTTGACAGAGGTATCACAAATAGGCAGAGAAGCAGACAAAGAAAGAGGGGGAAGCAGGCTCCCCGCTGAGTAGAGAGCCCGATGTGGGACTTGATTCCAGGACCCTGAGATCATGACCCAACCTGAAGGCAGAGGCTTAACCCTCTGAGCCACCTAGGTGCCCTGAAGTTGTAAGTACATACAGCCAACTGCTTACTAGCTGTATGGTAAGGAGTACCCACCTTAACACCTCAAACTTAATATTCCCAAAATGAAACTCATTGATTCCATCATCAGAAACTGGTGAAAATGGGAGTCATTCATAGGAGGTAATTCTTTATGGCACTTTCAGCTACACATCTCAGACCATCATTTCAAGGATGTTAGTATAGCAAACGATCTTGGGAGACAAAGGCAGTGTTTCTGTCTGGGTCAGGAAAATAAAGATACATTTCCTGACCAGGAAGATAAAGACAATTTCTCTGTTGTGGACCAAGACTGAGCAGCTCTGCTAGCAGCCCCGTAAAAGATCGGGGGGCTCCTTTGCACAGAGTTCCTCAGCTCTGACAAACAATGGTATGCTTGGCATTCACTGGTTCTGCTCTGCATTGTCTACATGACTTGGGGGATCAGAAGAACTGGAGTTATGCCACAAGTAAGCAACAGTCTAAGTCTGTTTGGTTCATTATTTCCTTATCAACTGTGTTTACAGATGTGTAGCTGCCAAGCCTAACAGTGCCAGTAGTCACTGCCACTTAGAGGTTGCTTGGCCACATGACAGCTATATGCCTAGACAGGGGTGGAGAGAGGAAATGGCCAAAAGATTGCATAAAAAGTTTGGCACTGGGTTAGTAAAGGCTGGACCTAGAGACATTTAGGCAAAGTAAAAGACAAAGGACATCAACTGAAGGCTGGCGAAGAGCAGAGGTGGCAGATCCTAGAGATTTTTGAGTACTTCACTCACCAAGAAAGTCACCAGCTCTCTATCTGAAAAGGCGACAGAAATTGCTCGGCCATGTGTGAACCACAGACGTCTGACTTACGTGCGTCTGTCTTCCTTCCTGCTGCCATAGCTCAAGCTCTCACTGTTGAATAAGTGTACCACCTGTGCTGGGTGTAGGGAAACACCCAGGATCAATCAAATAAACAAAAGTGATCTTCCTCCTGCATTAAATTTAGGCACTACTTGCCATCCCCGAAGTCAAAAACCCAGAATCATTTAAAACTCTATTCTTCCCTTTATCTTCTCTCCTAACCTTCCATATCAAATTTATGACCAAGTTCTGTCAATTCCCTTTCTACAACATCTCTCATTTATGTCCCTTCATCTTCATCCCACTCTTATGGGTTTTGTTCAAGCTCTCATCACTTTGCGCCTGGACTTTTGTTACTGTCACCTAACCCATCTCTTTGCCTCAAGTCTTGCTTTCTCCAATTCATTATCCACTGTGCTACTAAAACTCTTTGGGGATTCCTGACTGTCTACTAAGATAAACTCCACATTGAAATATGGCATCAACACAATCTGGCTTCTTTCTCTTTCTCTAACCTTCTCTCTCTCCCCTCCTACTGTATGCCTATCTACCAGTCATGTTGAAACATTTCCAAAACCCAAGCCCTTTCATACCTCCATGGCTTTGCTCATGCTGCTTCCTCTAAAATGGCCTTTCTTCTCCTGCTGAACATTTTACTCAACTTCAGAATATTCTTCATATATGACCTCCTCTGTAAAGTTTTCTTGATCCTGTTTCCCTGTGCATTGATGCCCTGGAACTGTATTCTGAACACAGTTCAATCATAGCACTGACAGATTTTATTATACTTATGAGTTGCCATGTTTATCCTTTCCACTAAACTGTTAGATAACTGAACAAAGAGTCTGCCTTCTTTATCTCTAACACCTTACACAGTGCTGAACACAGAGTAAACACTCAAAAGAATAATCTTGCTGAATATGTTAATGCATGACTGCATGAAGAACACGAATTCGTGAATCCAGTTCACTGCCTTAGTAAAATGTTCAAAGGAAGTTCAAACATGATTTGGATCATTTTGAACTAAGGCCTAGACTTCCCCAGGGCAGACGAGTTCAGTGTTCATGTTCTCCGCCACTCAGGGTGATTGAGTAGAAAAGTTTCAGAAGTTATGTTAGAGTATAGTATTTATTATAAGTAATAAAATGGAACTCACAATACAGACATTACTAGCTAGGATGAAGTGAGTCTTCATAAGAGGTTATATAGCACCTAAGGCAAAAGTTACAGGAAGGTCTGGATCTTACCCAAAAGAGATTCCAAGATAATTCTTTCCCCAAAAAACTCAACAAACAAATAAACAAACAGAAAAACAAGATTCACAATAGAATTCTTTTAAATATCAAACTCTGTGTTTAAAATACAGCTCAAATTATAAACATGATTCTCCTAACTTTTCATAAACATGAACATTTTTATATCCCAGGACTTCAGATCAAGTTTAGAACCAGGAATAACAATTCAGAGACCTAAGTTTGTATTGGGGACTCGCACTTTACCTGCACTCTTGCTTCTGAGCTATAGGTAATGTCACACAAACTAAGGACAAAGTTGAGCCCCATAGTTTCTATAACTTCTGAGTTGAGATAAAGATAAGGTAAAATTTAAAAATAGTTGAGTGTGGGGGCATCTGGGTGGCTCAGTCAGTTAAGTATCTGCCTTTGGGCTCAGGTCATGATCCCAGGGTCCTGGGATCGAGCCCCACACTGGGCTCCCTGCTCAGTGGCAAGCCTGCTTCTCTCTCTCCCTCTGACTCTTCCCTAACTTGAGCTCTCTTTCACTCACTCTCTCCCTCAAATAAATAAAATAAAATCTTTTAAAAATAAATAAAATAAAAATAAAAATAGGTGACTATATTTGGGGTGCCTGGGTGGCTCAGTAGATTAAGCTTCTGACTCCTGATTTAGGCTCAAGTCATGATCTCAGGGTTGTGAGATAGAGCCCTGTGTAGAGACTGTTTAAGAGTCTCTCTCTCTCTCTCTCTCTCTCTCTCTCTCTCTCTCTCCCTTCCCTCATCCCCTACTTCCACGTTCTCTCTCTCTCACCCTTTCAAATACACACACACACACACACACACACGACTGTATTTGTACAGCACAAAATACTTTTATTAAGAAAAAATTATCAAGAGACTACATCAAAACTAAAAGTGTTTGCACAGTAAAGGAAACCATTAACAAAATAAAAAGGCAACCTACTGAATGGGAGAGGATAGTCACAAGTGATATATCTAATGAGGAGTTAATATGCAAGATATATAAAGAATTCATACAACTCAACACCAAAAAAAAAAAAATCCAATTAAAAAATGGGCAGAGGACCTGAAAAGACATTTTTCCAAAGAAGGTATACGGATGGCCCACAGACACATGAAAAGTGCTCAACATCACTCATCATCAGGGAAATGCAAATCAAAACCACAATGAGATACCACCTTATACCTGTTATAAGGTGGTAAAAACTAGCAAAAATAAAAAAGACAAGAAATAACAAGCATTGGCAAGGATGAGGAGAAAAAGTAACCTGCATGCACTGTTGGTGGATATGTAAATTGGTATGGCCACTATGGAAAACAGAATGTTTCCCTCAAAAAAATAAAAATAAAAAATAGAACTACCATATGATCCAGCAATTCTACTACTGGGTATTTATCCCCAAAACACAAAATCCACTAATTTAAAAACCATTATGCTTATTGTAGCATTATTTACAATACCTAAGATATGGAAAAAACCGAAATGTCCATCGATGGATGAATGAATAAAGAAGAGACACACACACACACACACACACACACACACACACACACACACGGACACACAATGGAATATTTCTCAGCCATAAAAAAGAATGAGACTGTACCATCTGAGACAGCGCTGAAGGACCCAGTGGGTATTATACTAAGTGAAATAAGTCAGACTGAGAAAGACAAATACCATATGGTTTCACTCATGAGTTAAAACAAAACAATAAAGGGGGCGCCTGGGTGGCTCAGTTGGTTAAGCGACTGCCTTCGGCTCAGGTCATGATCCCGGAGACCCGGGATCGAGCCCCACATCGGGCTCCCTGCTCGGCGGGAAGCCTGCTTCTCCCTCTCTCACTCTCCTTGCTTGTGTTCCCTCTCTGGCTGTATTTCTCTCTGTCGAATAAATAAAATCTTTAAAAAAAATACAAAGCAGAACTAGATCTAGAAATACAGAGAACAAACTGAAGATTGACAGAGGGAAGGAGGTGAGAGATGGGCAAAATGGGTGAAGGGAAATAGGAGACACAGGTTTCCAGCTATGGAATGAATAAGTCATGGGAATAAAAGCATTGCATAAGGAATATAGTCAATGATATAATAGCAATGTAACAGCACAGAAGGTAGCTGTATTTGTAGTAAACATAGCATAACATATAAACTTGTTGATTCACTATATTGTACACTGGAAACTAATGTAACATTGTGCCTCATTTATATTAGAAATAAAGAAGGAAGGAAGGAAGGAAGGAAGGAAGGAAGGAAGGAAGGAAGGAAGGAAGGAAGAAAGAAAGAAAGAAAGAAAGAAAGAAAGAAAGAAAGAAAGGAGAGAGGGAGGGAGGAAGAGAAGAGAAAAGAAGAGGGGAGGAGAGGGTAGGGGAGAGGAGAGGAGAGGGAAAGGAGGGAGGAAGGAAGGAAGGGAGAGAGAGGGAGGAAGGGAGGGAGGGAGAAGGAAAAATTATCAAAGTTCATGTATTATAGGAACTTTTTAAAAGTTCTCTTTACTAAAGAAAAAAATTCTCAAAACAAGTTTAACTATATTACGCCAATTATAGATTATCTTCCTGCCAGTTTAGAACCCATGTAGAAATACATTTACGTGGTGCATATTTTATGTGTGTGTGTCACTAATTACATATATCTACAAAATAACTGCTGTTTTATGATACGCCTTGAACCACTAGTAAATAACAAAGTGGCCACAAGAGTTAGAAAACAAAAGCAATCCAAAAACAGAGGGTGGAGGCAGCTAAAAATTTATAAGTTGCTCAAAAGACTGTCTTGGGTTGATGCAAGAGGAACATCTGAGAACATTTTTTTTTTTAAATAATAAAATGAAACAGAGCATGCAACTTCAGAGCTCAATTTGTGCCTAATCTCTTTGTGTGGGATTTTTTTATTCCAGCATGTACCTCCTAGGAAAAGCACAGCAGAAATTCCTAAATCATGTTCATCTTCTGAAGATAATATGTAATAAACATAGCCTTCCTTAACTTGTGGGTCAGGGCAAAACACAGTGTGTATCTCCCATCCTGCCAATCCAAAATGTTTATACAAATACTATCCATGAAAATGAACACTAATGGCCACCTTTCCGGGGACAAAAAAAAGATGCAGCTGTAACAGAAGAATATGTGACTTAGGGAATATGGAAGCAGTAAAGATACTCTCATAACTGCTTGTGAATTGTATGGACTTTATGTGTGGTCCGTGTTATTTTTCACAGGATGGTAGGCACCACCTTCTTTGTCCACTCTGATTATCTCCCTAAGGAAGCTCAGATGCTTGGTTCTTACAGCATCAGCATTTGAGCCCATCATATTGCCAAGTCCCTGTTTAGCAACATCAGAAATTATTTTTGTGGCAAATACGGCATGTGGAGGACAACTCAGATTTCTGTTCCTATTCTACTCTACATCATTGGGTGACAAAACCTACTATCATCTGACTGATGTACACAGAGCAGACAATGTTGTCTTTGAAAAAGTATTTAAATCTCTAGAACATCAATCTTTTGTAGATTGCTTTACCTCCTTTTTGTCTTTCTATATGCATTTCAAAGCAATTCAGAGTGATAAAGAAAGCAAGCATTATTACTATTATGTTCTACCTTAGAGAAAAGACAAAGAACTGATAGAAATCTCCATTCCTAGCCACTAAGTGTTTATAGCAGCCATGCTGTACTCTTCTGGAAATCTCCAGCACTTGCACCTTACAGCTCCAAATACATGCCACAGGGATGTGGCACGGGGACGTGGCACGGGGACGTGGCACGGGGACGTGGCACGGGGACGTGGCACGGGGACGTGGCACGGGGATGTGGCACAGGGATGTGGCATGTATTTGGAGCTGTAAGGTACAAGTGCTGGAGAAAACCCAGCTCTTTTCACAGTGAAATGACCTGTTATTCTGTCAAAAGAAAGAAGGTGTTTCTCTGAGACCACCATTACACCTGCTATGCTTTACTGAAATTCAAACCTCCCACACTCCCGGAATCCCATCTCTCAACTGCTCACATCTGGGAGCAAAACCACAGATGGGTAGGGTGTGGGGGAAGGGTTAAAATATGGTTCCTGGATAAACAATTCTTGCAAATGTCTATAGTATTATATGTACAACTAAATTTGGGTCTATATGGTAAAAGTATCCAAACACTTGTGCTCTAATTGACACAAATTAAAAAAAATTTAAAAAGATATTTGGCAAGGCATTTTGTTTTTGACATTAGTGAAATGCAGCCTAACAGTGTTCTTACTGTGGTCCTGCCCAAAAGTGATCACTTTTCTGTACTTTTCCTATGACAAATTTATTTTCCTATATGCTTTTGTTGGCTAGCAGCTCTGGCATGACTTGACTGACAATGAGCCAGAAGATCCGAGTTTGGGGAAAATGCACAGCTCTCAGGCCTTGGCACAAGATAGATAAGTGTAGAGTAAATATTACACATTCAAGCAAAGCCCTGGATGTTGGCCTCATCAGCTCACCAAAGGACACCACAGACATCAGACAAAAATGACATACCCTACAACCTTGGGAACAAAAATTCAACAACAAAAAAATGAGCTTTTTAATGTTAAAACAATTAAAGCATTGCTAAAGCTTCCATTAGCTATGTTAGCTAAGCAATTGGTCTTTTATTTAGTTCACATAATTGTTGTCCTAAACGAGATTTGAGAAGGTCCCCTCTGATGATTTATCTTTCCTCTGTAAAGCAGGAGGGGAGGCTATCAGTTCACAGTGAGGATGGACCTGGCAAGGGTTGAAAGAAATTATCCTAAGCCATGGACTATGAAAGTATTTTAACAGCAAATTCTTCAAAGAACATATTTGTAATCTGTAGTGGCAATCTAATTGGGATATTAACATTTGAAACTGATCTTTAAATTTAATACTCTAGCATTTAATCACAAATAGTGCATAAAAGATTTAAATACTTCATAACAGGCGATATCAAGGAATGACAGAATATATCTAGAAAAGAGATATAAAGATTCTTAGTTCAAGCGACAAAAGTGTGCATTGGCACATGGGCACACACAAACACACACACACACTGTCTTTGTTTTTTAACTCTCACTCGAACAACAAGTTGTCTTCATCAGAATCTGTGCAGTTTCATTCAATAGGTGAATGGGTCTGGTAACGGGCATGATTAAGCCTATCAGTAAACCAATAGGGCAACAATTTGTAAGACTTTTCTGGGCCACATCTGTCTGAGAATTGCTAAAAACTAAAAGTTCTTCCCAGAAAAACACGCATACACACGAATTTTATGCAAAATGGCAGGGGGTTTCCAGACCACTATAAAACCTATTGCATCACTTACCTATTACTGACTGCATCACAAACCAACCCAAATATAATAGCATAAACAACACTATTTATTTGAAGATTTCTCGGGTCAACAATTTAGGCTGGATTAAGCTGAGTAGTGCTTCTGGTCTTGTCTGGGCTCTCTGCCCCCACCTTTGGTGAGCCATAGGTCAGTTATGGGTGTTATTTATGCTTCTGGGTACTGGCTAAGTTCTATGTGGTCTATCATCCTCAAGCAACTTGTCTGGACTTAGCCCCATGGTGGAGCTAGGTGTCCAAGAAAGACTGCGGAAATGCTCAAGCCTCACCCTTTTGATTAAAGCAAGTAACGAGGCCAGCCCAGATTCAGAAGGCAGGAAATAGACTCTACCTCTTAATGTAAGCTGTTATAAAATTATATTGTAAAGAGTATGACTACAGAGAGGGAGAGAGTATCACGGCCAATTTTTCCATCAATTTACCATACCTATCATCAACTTAGGTTAATAATTTTCTGCAATGAAAATGAAGTAACAGGGGTTAAAAGAAAAAGCAGGAGTTTATTTTTATTGTGATATATAAGTGCAGAAATCAATAACTGCTTGACATTCCAGAAAGTGGCTGTATGTCAAGTCCACAGCCAACAGAATATCTTTTACCTAGTGGCAAACAAGAAATCTCCAATGCTTTTTTTTTCTGAAAGATAATATGTTAGGAAATAAATATGGTCCACATCACTTACAGTTCTCACCTTGTTATTGAAATAGGACATCATGACTACACATATATTTAGTGGGGTGAATGTTAGCAATACTGATGGACAAGCTGAGGCAAATGACACTGAATATTCTAAATGTCTGTGTCAATTTTTATGTTCAACTCTATTAAGTAGTAGGGGACTTCAAGTCTTTCCTTGGGGATTCTATAGTAAAGAGCACTAACATTTCCCACTAAGCCAGAATCCTAGAAAACTCTATTTCCATAAAGCACAGAAAAACTTCAGGATGACAAAAATTCCAAACAGGAAATGTTGAACTCATAATGTGCCCTGGGTTTGTATGATGGGCCCAGTGATTGCTGTGGCATCATAAAAAATCAGCTATCAATATTTGAGTATGGCTATATTTTTCTTCCTCTTAGAAAGAAAAACAACAAAAAATAATTGGCTATAGGAAATTTACCAAATAATTGACAATAGTTGACTGAAATTGAGCAAAATACAAGCCCTTTATTCAGGTGTGTTTAGTTTACATCCAGTCTGACTTTGCCATTACCAAAGGGTATACGTGTCTAGAAAGAGGAGATCTTCTTTGATACTTTAATGCTTTCATTCATCTTATACTTTTTCCCCTAAACTATAAGAGAATTGGTGTAATGACTGACTCCACTTGGATGAATCCTCCATCTCATCCCAAATTCCTCTCTATAATTCTGTATTGGTTTCCTGTTGTTGCTATAACAAATTACCACAAATGCAGTGGCTTATAAAGGTTACAGATTTACTGTCTTACAGTTCTGGAGGTCACATGTCTCAAATAGGTCTCACTGGGTTAAAATCAAGGTGTCAACAGGCTGCATTCCTTTCTGGAGGCTCTAAGTGAGACTCTATTTCCTGCCTGTTTGAGCTCATAAAGGCTGCCTGCTTTCCTTGGCTCATGGCCTCTTTGCATTATCAAAGCAAGCAGTAGCTGTTGGATCTTTCCTACGACCACATCACTCTGACACTAATTCTTCTTCTACCTCCCACTTACATTTTAAGGACCGATGTGATTATATCAGACTCACCCAATTCCAGGGTAATCTCCCTATTTTAAGGTCACTTGATTAAGAACCTTAAATCTGTCTTCTACTTTAATTCCACTTTGCCATGGAACATAACATATTCACAGGTTTCCAAGATTAGGACATGGACATCTCTGGGAGGCCATAATTCTGCCTATCACAAAATCTAGGCCATCCCACCTCTTTTCTCAGACTTTAGATACTGATGCATGATGACGTAAACTAATTCTTCACAAGATAGACTTTACAGCACATGCTTATGCTACCAAGGAGAATTTGTTTAAATGGCAAATTCCATCTTCCCAAAGCAAATTCTAGAAATATCTACCATATCACTGAAATGGGAAAGAATGCATCACAGTTTTTCAGCAATAAGAAGGATCATTTCAAAGAATACAATTGGAATGTTTTATATATTATTTTTTAATTTAAACTGAATTAGCCAACTTAAAATACATCATTAGTTTCAGATGTAGTGATCAATAATTTATCAGTTTTGTATAACACCTAGTGCTCTTCACAACATATGCCCTCCTTAATGTCCATCACTCAATTATCCTATGCAGAACATAAGAAATAGGGCAGAAGACTGTAGAAGAAGGGAGGGAAAACAGAGGGGGTATTTTATATATTATTGATAAGCTACATTCAGAGTGAATTCAATGTACCATGCTTCATTATTGATAGGTTCCTCGATTTACTACAAACCCCCTGCAAGTCCTTATTTTTACCCCTTTCCATATCTGCAAGTGTATGATAGTAATTGCTGCTTATTTTGAGGTAGTGATCAAAATCTTGGTTTAATTTTTCAAATTACCAAATAAAGATGAAACAATAAATAGTCTTCACTTTCGACTTATAATAAAACTGACACAAAAATGATCTGCCTGTCTGTAAACAGACATGAGGATTATTTATGTATTGTGATCTAATTCATTATCCTTTTAGGGAACAATGAATATGGTCAAGTCCAGTATATAAGTATATAATTATATATAAGATATGGTAGGATGAAGGCAGGAGTTCTAAAGTAAAAAAAAAAAAAAAAAAAAAATTAATTAGGAAAAAAAAAAAGACCTAGAAAGAAAGGAGACTGGAACTATTACAAATAAATGAGAGGTAGTACTAATTTCCTTGGAATTTAAACAGTGGTTACATAGTGGCTGTCTTTTTTTTTCACTAGGTATGACTTAATTTGAAATATTGGTATAAAATAGCATAATGAGGTATTGAAAACATAAGGAAATATGAGAATAAATTAATGCCAACTTGACAGTAGGGTCATTATGTGGAGTAAAGCTTTTTTTTTCTTTGCTAATATTCCATTAGAAAAACTACATATGTCTCCATTAAGAAATGTCCACTCAAAAAATGATGTGGCAATTTTTAGATATTCCCATTACGAGTGTAAATCTGGGAGGAATAAACAAATAGTCATGATCTGTGGACACCGACTGTTTTTATATAAATCATGGGTGGTCTTCTAGTATATTCAGTGTTTCCTACTTGATTTTGTTCTGGTCATAGAGAATTTCCTTCTAGACTGAATCATTTGGGTTGCCCCCATCTATGTCTTTTTTCATTCCACTCCTTTCACCTAGAACATCTCTCCTACTTTTCCCTAGAATAATTCCTGCTCCACCTTTAACCCTGAGTTTAGACATCACTGTGAGAAGCACTCTCTGGCACCACATTTTCCTGATATTCCTAGAACAGTGTGCTCCTTTTATCACTACATTTGGCATATTATAATATAAATAAGTGTTGACTTCTCTTCCTCTACTCTACTCCCCAAATCAGTTTTCCTGCTACTTGAAGGCAAAGTCCCTATTGTTTTCATCTTGTACTCTCAATGCCTGACATACAATGAGTAATCAATAATTGTTAGTTGAATAAATAGGTAAGTGGGAAAGAAAGAAGAAAGAAGAAAGGAAAAGAAAGGCAAGGCAAGGCAGAAATCTGGGCAAAAAGATGCTTAATAATGCTTATTCACAAGCCCAACCATAAAGGTTTTCTACATCTATATGAGAAATGCCACCTTCCACCATCCATGATTTATAAGAAGGGCATTTATCAACACACCCTGGCCATTTTCAGCATGCCCCACTTTCACCGAACAGCAGACTATACAGTGCTCTGCTGCAGAGTTCAAGAATGATTCCATTCAATCACTAGCAAGCAACCAATGTGACGAAGTGAAAAGGAATACTTAAGGGACTTAATTAATATTCTTCTACCAAAGAGAGATGTAATCGCCTGATATTGACAAGGTATTTTGATTGTTTTAAAAAACACCATTAAAGACATTTAGAAAAAGAGGGCTTGAGTCATGTACATATTAAACAAGTGCATGACTAACATGGGAGGTTACATTCAGAGGGCAAGTATCAGTGATATGTTAACAATTCGGAGAAGCCTTTCATACTGTGTTTCACAGGTATAAGCTCTACATTTCTTATCATTACTAATGTTCAGAATAAAGGAATTAAAAATATGCAGTTATTTGTACGCTGTTAAAAAATTAATTTAGGGACACCTGTGTGGCTCAGTTGGTTAAGCAGCTGACTCCTGATTTTGGTTCAAGTCATGTTTTCAGGGTCCGGGCAACCAGTCCTGCATAGGGCTCCCAACTCAGTGGGGAGTCTGCTTGTTCCTCTGCCACGCTCCCCTCTCCTCATGCCACTAACCCCCATTCTCTCGCTCTTTCTCAAATAAGTAAAATCTTTAAAAGATTGATTTAAATGACTGATGAAATGGGGACATTTCTTACAAAAGAGATTTAAAAAGAAGATACAAAATTGTATACTTTTAAACCAAAATAAGTAATCTATATGCAGAATAAAGTGTGATCGACAGGTAAGTGTTAAGTACAAAAGAAAACAACTGGAATATAAGGGGCTAGATGTGACCATGAGCAGAATGATTAGTAATCTAATGCTCTAAACCAGTCATTTTCAACCAGGGATGATTTGCCCCCCTGGACACATTTGGCAACACCTGGAGACACTCATCACTGTCATGATTGGGAAGGGTGCTGCCAGCTTCTAGTGGACAGAAGTGAGGGATATTCTACACATCCTACACACAACAAAGGTTTGTCACAAAACAACAAAAAATTATCTGCTCCAAATTTTCAATATGTTTAAGTTGAGAAACAAATTTAAAATTATATGATACAATAATATATTAAAATTAAAATAAATGATAGACATTTAAAGTTTCCTCTCAACAATATTCTGTACCAGATCCTTATTAGAACATTGTATCCTATTTAGGGTATTACCCTTTAGAAAATGCAGGTTGTGAGTGATTTAAAATACTATTATATAATTGCCCATGTCTTACACTTCTGCTTAAGCAAGGAGTATTATGTTATTACTCTGTCTTCCACCTATCTAGAAGATGTAGAAATAATTCATGCGTGCTATAAAGCTGAATTCCATGTCTTAGGTTAGCATCAAGAAACCTAAGATTCCTGGATAAAAAATACTCACAAATATACTGTCTGATAAACAGACTAGAAAAGAAATCTGAATAAAATTTAAATTGAACGTTCTGGAGAATTAAGGCAGTTCTCAATCGTGTGCTAAAAGAAAATCTCTAAAAGTGAAAACACATAGAAAAATATAAAATACACCCAAAATACAAATACCACAGAACTCTAAATGAATGAGCCAAAAATCTTACATTACCAACATCAAACTATCCCAAAGGCTCAACATGTTTTAATAACATGCATTTTATAGCTAGAAATGCAGTAAAAATGAAGAATGAGGGATTCCAAATCAAAATAAACAAATCTTCAAGTCACTTTAGAGTAGACAACGGTTAGAAAAGGGATAAGGTGCTGAAAATGAAGTTAGAAGAGATCATTTTAAAAAGTGGGAAATGACAAGCAAGTTTTTGTGGTGAGAAGAGTTTATTTTCATGAAGCCCACATAGAACAAAATGACACAGTGGGACCATTTCGTGTGGTCCTGTTCATATTTCCATTGGATGGGCCCTGTGCTGATTCCACCATATGCTTTGTAGCCAAATATGACAGTGGGACTTTAAACAAAAATATGTACAAAATATTGTTTATCATTTAAATTTCAAAACAAGTATTACATTCAAAATAAGAACCACATACTAGTTAAGCATTAGAAAACACACCCTAAGTATGTATGGTCATAGCTTTAGTCTAAATGTTTTCTAAATGTTCTTTGATGAAATAGTTGAATTTACAATATTATTTAATTCATTTAACTGCTCAGTATGACAAATACAGTAAATTTTACTTTAATAATACATCATCCAACAACTAGAAGGGCCTAATTTGTATTATTATAACATAACATGATTTGGAAATAGAGAAAAATGTGAAAAGTCTTCAGACAAGTCTTTTTACTCCTAGCCAGTAGTTTCAACATCTTGGCCAGCAAATCTTTTCCCAGAAATGCCAACACAAAATTAAGGATCCTCCTTAGAACTTCCCTCCCTAGGCAGTAGGAAAAAGCAAGACTCTATTGTTTCAACTCTTGAATAATCAGGAATTAACCACAGTCAGCATCTTTGTATATCAAAGCCTTTCTCACTTCTGAAAATTTCTCCGCATTTTCCTTTCATATGTGAGAATTATGGTTCTTTCCAACCCTCCCATCTCCTTTTCTACACCTTCTAATGAAGCAAATATTATATCTCATTTTAATTTTTAAGTTAAAATCAGATTAATTTAAAATGAAAATCCATGTTTTTAAACCCCTCTTTTCTTACTTTTTCCCCATTATTTTCTGCATTCTTGTTATGTTCTCAGATCTCTTTTAGTTTACTATTCCTTCTGCGGTGTGCCTAACATAACATAAACTTCTGTTTAACCTATCCATTGTGTTTTGTATTTCCAGTGACTACATTTTCATTTCTAAAAGTTATCTTCAGTTATTTTTCAAATTTACCTTTTCTTCATTGATAGCATCTTTTAAAATTGTTTTTTTTCTTTTATGCCCTTAATTATTTTAATTTCTTTTAAAATATTAGTTGATGATTCTTTTTTTTTTTTTCTTACCATTTAAATCATGAGAGAACAACATTCTAGCCAATGAGTGGATTGTGCTGATATGGGACCTTATTCTCTCACTTCGAATACATACCTATGCTGAATAAAATAACCCACACAAAATTAAATAGTTGAGTTATAAATTAACTAAAGCACTAAAAATGAAGAGGAAACTTAAAGAAGGGTGTGTGGGTTGAATTATGTCCTTCTCTAAATTCATATATTGAAGTCTTAATCCTCAGTACCTCAAAATATGGTCTGATTTGGAAATAGGTTCACTACAGATGTAATTAAGTTAGGATAAAGTCATCCTAGAGCACAGTGGGACACCAATCCAACATGACTGGTATCTTTCTGAGAAAGAGACATTTGGACACAGATATACAGATATACACATGTAGATATACACATGCAGAAAAACACCATCTGAAAGTGAACACAGAGACTGGGAGGGTGCTCCTACACACCAAGGAACACCAAAGTTTGCCAGCAAAACACCAAAAACCAGGCAAGAGGCATGAAACAGATTCTTTCTCATAGCTCTCAGAAGGACCCAACCCTGCTGACAGTGTGACCTCTGACTTCTAACCTCCAAAACAGTGAGATAATAAATTTTTGTTGTTTTAGCCATGTAGTCTTTTAAGCTGTTATAGGAAACCCAGAAAACTAATATAAGGGGTAAGCTGAAGCCAAACATATGGGACTTACTGGGTAATCAGGGCCAGTGATGAGCCTTACTAGGAGCTAGTGTTTTAAGCCTGGGGAATGAAGTGAACTCAAGGACACATCCTGTTCCCCAGGAAGGTAAAACTGAGCTACGTAAGGCCAGGAACCTAGAACTTCTTTGTAAGTAAAAAGAAATTAGAGAAATTCTATTTACCGAGCTAGAGAAATAAAAATGTATCTTCCTAGAGCCTTGGGCAGAAAAAGAGTACATATAAGATCTTACCACCTATGAACAGAGATGATTTTACTACTTCCTTTCAAATGTGAATGCCTTTCATTTCTTTTTCTTGCTTAATTGTTCTGGCTGGAACTTCTATTACTATGTTGAGTAAAAGTGGTAAAAGCAGGCATGCTTGCTTTTCCCCCAATCTTACAGGAAAAGTATTAGGCCTTTCACCATTGAGAATGATGTCCACTGTGAGTTTTTCATATATTGCTTTTATTATTGTGAGGTAGTTTCCCTCTGTTCCTAGTTTGTTGAGAGTTTTTATCATGAAAGGGTGCTGAGTTTTGTCAAATACCTTCTCTGCCTCAATTAAGATGTTCATAATTTTTTTCCCTTCATTCTGTTAATGTTGTATATTATACTGACTGATTTTCATATGTTAAATCATCTTTGGATGATTCATAATTCATTTCAGGAATAAATCTCACTTGGTCGTGGTGTATAATCCTTCCAGTACACTGTTTGAATTCAGTTTGCTAGTATTTGTTGACAGTTTTTGCATAAATGTTCATAAGAGATACTGGTCTATAAGTTTTTTTCCTGTCATATTCTTTTGTGTTTTTTTTCCTCTAATTTCTTTATCTGGCTTTGTTATCAGTATAATGCTGGCCTTACAGAATGAGTTAGGAAGTGTTTCTTCCTTTGTAATATTTGGGAAGATCTGAGAATAACTGGTGTTAGTTCTTTAAATATTTGGTAGAATTCACCAAGGAAGCCACCAAGTCCAGAGCTTTTCTCATTAGGAGATTTTTGATTACAGATACAACTTCATTACTAGTTGCAGCCTTATTCAGATTTTCTAATTCTTCATTTTTTAGTCTTGATAGGTTTTGTGTTCCTAATAATTTGTCCATTCCATCTAAGTTATCCAATTTGTTGGGATACAATCATTCATTATACTCTCTTATAATTCAAGTTCTATAGAATCAGTAGTAATGTCCCTACTTACATTTTTGTTTTAGTAATTTGAATCTTCTCTCTCTTATCTTCTTAGTCAATCTAGTTGAAGATTTGTCAATTTTGTTGATTATTTTGAGAAACAATTTTTGGTTTCACTGATTTTCTCTATTACTTTTCTATTCTCTATTTCACTTCTCTCTGCTCTGTTTTTATTATTTCCTTCCTGCTACTAACTTTCAATTTAGTTTGCTCTTTTTTTAGTTCCTTAAGTTGTAAAAGTTGTTGGTTTGAGATCCTCTTTGTTTTTTAGTATAAGTATTTGCAATCATAAATTCTCTGTTAGCACTGCTTTCACTTCATCCCATAAGTTCTGGCATGTTATCATTTTCATTTGTCTCTTAGTCTGCTTATGATGTCATAACAAAATATCATAGATTGCGTGCCTTAACAGAAATTTATTTTTATCACAATTCTGGAGACTGGAAGTCAAAGGTCAAAATACCAGGAGAGTTGGGGTCTGATAAGAATTTGCCCCTTGAGTTGCAGACTGTCACCGTCTCACAGTGTGTTCACATTCTTGTGCACGTGAGGGGAGGGGTTGTGGTAGACAGAGCTCTCTGGTGTCTCTTCTAACAAGGACACTAATTGGATTAGATCAGGGTCCTACTCTGATTTATTACCTCATTTAACCTTAATTGCTTCCTTAAAGGTCCCATCTCCAAATGCTGCCACACTGGGAGTTAGGGCTTCAACATATGAATTTTGGGGAGACACAAACATTCAGTCTATAACATTTTACTCCTTGCCCAGGTTTCACCTTCAACATTTTGCTTAGAAATCTCTTCAGCTAAATATCCAATTTCATTGTTCACAAATTCTATTTTCCACAAAATACTAGAACACAATTCAGCCAACTTCTCTGCCACTTTATAACAAGGATCACCTTTCTTCCAGTTTCCAATAACCTGTCCTCCATTTCCATCTGAGACCTCAAGAGAGTAATCTTTAACATCCATATTTCTCCCAATATCCTACTCATGATTATTTTTTTAAATAGAAACTTTCTCTCCAGCTCTCTTCAAGAGACCCCAGCAGAATCACCATTGAAATCCATATTTCTACCAATAGTCTCTTCATGAAAATCTAGGATTTTTAAAGCATATATCCCCCAAATCCTCCAGCCTTCACCCAATACTCATTTCCAAAGCCACTTCCATATATTTAGGTATTTGTTACCGCAGCATGCCTACTTCATGATACCAGATGGGTCTGCCCAGGCTGCTATATCAAAATACCACAGATTGTGTGGCTCAAACAACAGAGATTAATTTTCTCACCATTCTGGAGGCTGGAATAATCAAGATCTAGCAGGGTTCAGTTTCCTGGCTTCAGTTCTCTTCATGGCTTACAGATGCTCACCTTCTCAGTGTGTCTTCACATGGCCTTTCCTTGTTAAGTGTGGAAAGAGACAGAGAGAGAAAGTTCTTTCCAGTATTTCTTCTTAAAAGGAGACTAATCCTGGTAGATTAGGGCCACAAGCTTTTTACCCCCATTTAACCTTAATTCCTTCCTTAAGGGTTTCATCTCCAAATACAGCCATACTGGGGGCTAAGTTTTCAATATATGAATTTTAGGGGGACACATGCAGTCTGTAACAGTTTCTGTTGTTCAATTCCCTTGTGATTTTTTTCTTTGAGGTTGACTCACTGGTTGTTTAATTTTCACAGATTTGGGACATTTTCAGTCTCCTTCTGTTATTGATTTCTAATATCATCTTGTTGTGGTCAAAGAAAATACTTTGTATGACATCTATATTTTAAAATCTGTTTTAAATTTAAAGTTTATGACTTAACAATTCTCTATCGCAGAAACCATGCCATGTTCACTTGAGAAGAATGTGTATTCTGTTGTTATTGAGTAGAGTATCCTATATATGCCTATTAGATCTAGTTGGTTTATTTTGTTCGAGTCCTCTAATTTCTCACTTATTTTCTGTCTCATTGTGCTACCTACCTGAGAGTTGAGTATTAAAGTCTCCAACTATTATTGTAGAAATCTCTCTCTTTCCCTTCAATTCTGTCAATTTTTGCTTTATGTATTTTGATGGTCTATTATTAGATGCACAAATATTTATAATGGTTTTATCTTTACTGTATTAAAACTTTGTTAATATATAATGTTCTCCTTTGTCTCTTATGACCTTTTTTGATTTCAAGTCTATTTTGTCTGATACTAACACAGCTACCTCTGCTCTCTTTTCGTTGCTATTTTCATGGAATACCTTTTTCCATCCTTCCACTTTCAACCAATTTGTGCCTTTGGATCTAAAGTAAGTCTCTTGTAGATGGCATATAGCTGCACCTGTTTTGTTTTTGAGAGAGAGAGAGCAAGGTGGAGGGATGCAAAGGAAAGGGAGAGAGAGAGAATCCCAAGCAGGCTCCACACTTAGCACAGAGCCCAATTCAGGTCTTGATCTCATGACCCTAAGATCATGACCTGAGACAAAATCAAGAGTTGGACACTTAACTGACTGAGCCACCCACGGGGTCCTGGATCTGTTTTTTTTGTTTTTTGTTTGTTTGTTTTTATTTTCCAAAGATTTTATTTATTTATTTGACAGAGAGAAACACAGCCAGAGAGGGAACACAAGCAGGGGGACTGAGAGAGAGAGAAGCAGGCTTCCTGCCGAGCAGGGAGCCCAATGCGGGCCTTGATTCTGGGACTCCAGGATCATGACCTGAGCCAAAGGCAGTTGCTTAACCAACTGAGCCACCCAGGCGCCCTCTGGATCTGTTTTTTAACCCATTCTACCAATATCTGTCTTTTTATTGGAGAGTTTAATCTATTTACATTTAAAATAATTGTTGATAAGGAGGCACTTCTGTCATTTTGCTGTTTATTTTCTATATGCCTTATAGCTTTCTTATCTTTCATTTGTTGCATATGATCTTTTTTTCTATTTAGTTGATTTTGGGGGATTGAAATGTTTTAATTCCCTTCTAATTTTATTTATGTATATCCTCTATTTTCCTTGTGGTTACCATGGAGATTACATTTAATATCGCAAAGTTACAACACTGTAATTTGACGTTATAACAGATTAATTCTAAGAAGATACAAAAGTTCTGGCCTTTTATAGCTCTATCCTCACCCTTTCAGTTAATGAGTCACAAAATTATGTCTTCATACATTGTATGTCCAAGAACTTAAACTAATAATTGTTTTTTAAAAATGTACTAGTCTCTTGAAATTATGTATAAAACAAAATGTGGAGTTACAAGTAAAAGTTACAGTAACACAAACTTTTAGATCAATAAATTTAAAAAATGTATTAGTCTCACATAAGTCATATGAAAAATAAAAAGTGGTGTTACTAAGAATTTTATTTTTTCATACAGCTTCAAGTTATTATCTACCATCCTTTCATTTCAATCTTCAGAAGCTCCCTTCAAGACTTCTTGCAGGGCAGGTCTAATGGTAAAGAACTCTCCAAGATTTTGTTTACTTAGGAACATCTGAATTTCTCCCTTACTTCTGAGAAACAGTTTTTTGGATATAAGATTCTAGGTTGACAAATTCTTTCTTTAAAGAATATATTGGCCCACTGCCTTCCGACTTCCAAAGTTTCCAGTCATAAATCTGCAGATAATCTTATTGAGGATCTCTTGTGTATGACCATCTTTGCTTCCTCTCGGTGTTTTCAAGATTCTGTCTTGGACTTTTTGGCAATATGATTATAATGTGTCTTGGTGTGGATGTCTTTGATCATCCTAATTGGAATTTATAGACTTTCTTGGATGTTTATCATCATGTTTTTGAGGTTTTCAGCCATCATTTCTTCAAATGATCTCTCCTTCCCTCTCTTTGTCTGTTCTTTCTAGGACTCCCACAATGGGTAACTTGGTCCACTTGATGATGTCCCACAGCTTTCTTAGGCTCTCTTCACTTTTGTCTTATTTTTTTTTCTCCTCTTCTGCACACTTGATAATTTCAACTGTCCTAGCTGCAAATTTCCTGAATCTTTTTTCTGCTGAGTCTTTCTTCTATCTTTGATTCCCTCTAGTGAATTTTCTACTTTGGTTATTACACTTTTCAACTATAGAATTTTTTTTTAATTTTACTTATTTATTTGACAAAGAAAGAGACAGCTCAAGCCAGGGGAGCAGGAGAGAAAGAAGCAGGATCACTGTTGAGCAGGGAGCCTAATGTGGGACTTAATCCCAGGACCCTGAGATCATGACCTGAGCCAAAGGCAGACACTTAAATGACTGAGCCCCCCAGGAGCCTTCAACTATGGAATTTCTTTTTGGCTTCCTTTTTGGTTTTCTATCTCTTTAGTGATACTTCCATTTTGTTCATACATTTTTTTTCCTGGGCTTTTTCCACATCATCCTTTAATTCTTCGAACATCATTATAATAGTTGTTTTATTTAGTAGGCTTGCCTTCCAGTCTTCCTGAAGAATAGTTTTTATTTGTATATTTCTTTCCTTTGCATGGGGAATACTGCTTTGTTTCTTTATATACCTTAAGGTATTTTTGTTGAAAAATGGACACTTGAATCTAATAATGTTGTATCTCCTGAGATCAGAATCTCTTCTTCTTCAAGGGTTTGCTGTTTTTTGTTTTGATCTTTGTAGGTTAGCTCCTTGCTGAGGATCACCCTGAGATATAAACAATATCTTTTCAGGTCTTTTCTGAGCCTTCACCTTTTCCTGGCATGTGCAATGACTTTCTAATTCACTCTTGGATATGCAACTGCTTTTGAATGTCCTAGTCTTTAATGTGAAGGGGTAAAAAAAAAGAGAGTGAACAGTGAGAACAGTGAAAGTGGGTGCCATCTCACTAATTCCCTGGAGGCCACCTGAGCTGGCGGGAGGGGGCAGGTAGAGGCTTACAGCAATGGAGGGGGCTGGTGCAACCATGGCTGGCCACTTCTGTGTCTATACTTCCATAACTAGAAGCAGCAATCAGAACTCAATAGCAGATCTTCAATATTTAAAGGAAAGTGTCCTCAATGCCCACCCTGATTTCTGAAAGTTCCACATAGGCTGCTCTAGGATCATGTGCATAGCTGTCTGCCTTGGCCTGGGGAGTGGATGATGGGGGAGCAATCACTGTGCTAAGAATAGAGATTGATTGAAATGAACTGTCCACACCTTCCCCTGGAAGCTGTAAGCCTTCAACAGACTCCAAGTTTCCGAAATAGTTACATCAGATAGATTTTGCACTGTGATTATTGTCTACGTGAAAAGAGATTTCCAGGGCTTCCAACTCCATCTTCCCAGAATCCTCCTCGCCAGCTAAATATTTTTAAGAAATAGATTCTGCAAATATAACATTGCTGTGAAATGAAGTGTTTTCTTTCTTTTGAAGAAAAAAAAAAGTTAACATAACCACCTATTTCTACTTGGAAGAAATTCTAGAGTGCAAACGCATTTATATAGAATACTGCCTCATGACATCATAAAAAAACTATGGTCTGACATCACATGATTCCTATAACATACAAATATTATTCTTTTTAAAAATATTATTCTAAATGATGCCAAGATTTTGTGATTCAATATGTGGAATTGAAGGAGAGAAGTGAGATCTTTAGGTAAGAGAAACTTACATGCATGTAAAATCTGGACTCTGAGACAGCTGAATTCATGCTATATCTTGGAACACAAATGAAATGCAATTCCTCCCTTCCTCCCTCCCTCCCTCCCTCCCTCCCTCCCTTCCTTCCTTCCTTCCCTACTTCCTTCTTTCCTTCTCTCTTCTCTCCTTCATTAAACAAAGTAACTGTATACCATCATGACCCAAGCACTGTCTTACACACTAAATAGAAAACAATGAAAAAAAAGACAAAGTCTCTTCTTAATAGAGTTTACATTTAGACAGACAAAAAATAATAGACATAACAAATAAGTTATACATTATGTTCAAATATGGTAGGTGTTATGGAAAAAATCTAGGAGTGTCAGTTTGGCTATTTCTTCTGTAGTGTTTAGGGAAACCTTCACTGTAGTAAATAATCTAATATATTTGAATCATACTGAGTTCAGACATTAGTTAAACCTTCTTTTCAATCAGTTAATATACAGTACCCAAATTAGCCTAACCTTCTCCACCTGGAGAATCTTTTGATCTTTTTCCTTATTAAAATATACCAAAATGCTGTGCTTGTTGCTTGGTGGGTCAGGCAGTTTGATGTAAAAAAAAAAAAAAAAAACCTGAATAAATACCCCTCCACCCCCACCCCAGAGGTGTATGCAATTATTAGAGTGATTCTTTAATGGACTTGTTAAAATGCCAAAACAGTGCCACAGAAAACACGTGAAATAAAGATTTAAGTTTTCTTTATGAAAAAAAAAAGTGTTTAACAAGGGTTTATGGGGTTTTATAAAAACACCTTAACACCTTACAGACCTAAGGGGGAAAAAGCTCTATTTAAGTATCATGCACCAATAGCAGACCACCCAATGCTGATGACTAGAAGACTCAAACAGACCCATCCTTGGGAACCTATGTGGAGACCCTAATTTTATGGTCATTTTAATTGTATTTAGGTTATTACCTCATGCCCCAGCAAACACCTAGAGTATTTAATAAAAATGAGCACAGAACAGTGTTCTAGTTAAAGTATGTACCAAAATCATAAACTAAGTTTGCTTCACCATAAATTAACTGGGTGTTTAGTGTTTCTTTGCCTTTAAGTTATATTTATTTTTCTTATAACGTGGTATGCTTTGCTATATACCAAATCAATGTTAATTGACTTAGCATTTAGACATACTCTTCTATCTCTAGTTCATATACCCAAAAAGTGATAAGTACAGTTAATCAACTCTCCAGATATTCAAAAGAATGACTATATTATATCACTGGCACTGAAAATCAAATCTTGAAAAGAAATGAAGAAGAAAACACATTTTGTAACCGTCTAGAGTCTAGCTGTAGTGCTACTAGTTACCACAAAGTTGAATCAGATATAAAAAGTTGTGGCCTTCCTCTGAAACAAAAGGAACAATTTTGAAAACCCAAACTCCTTCATTTTGTACTTGTCTATAGTCTAAAAATTGGATTCTTAACTTTTTACTTTAGTGCTCTGCAGAAAAAAATTAATAGATGAGGGCAAGATATAGAATTTAGAATCGATGTTCTTTACTGCCATCACTGTCTGACTAGATATTCCAGCACAAATCTCCTAATTACCAAATTTGTAGTTCCTTCTATTTTCTTACCTGGTCATTCCATAGCCCATCAAATTTAGAACTGCACAACCCTCCCCCTACAACATTACACTACAGACTTCTTGTTTAAGTCTTCTGAAATCTCTGAATTGCCAAATATCGCTGGTCTTTTTCTCAGTCCTCAGTTGATTCTACTTCTCTGTAACTTCTACCTTATACAGTACTTCCACCATGAAATTCTCTCTGACTTGGCCTTTCACACCACCACCATCATGGTTCCCATTCTCCAGTCTTTTTTTTTCTCTGACCATCTTTTAATGATAGATGATCCTTTATCATCCTATACATTCTCTTTTCACTTTATAAACACTCCTTGAGTGATTCTATCAATCTTTATCTACTGCCTATATGGCTATGGTTCAAATTGAATGTGTGATGTCCCCTCCACCAAGAAAAACAGATTCCTTCCTCCATGTTCACATTTCAGGAAAGAGAGATATTACCTACCAGATGCTGGTGCCAGAAACCTAAAGATGTCCTTTACCATTCATGTACAGTTACCAGATTTAGTGATTAAAAATATAGGATCTTGGGCCACCTAGGTGGCTCAGTCGTTAAGCATCTGCCTTCAGCTCAGGTCATGATCCTGGAGTCCCAGGATCGAGCCCCACATCAGGCTCCCTGCTCTGCGAGAAGCCTGCTTCTCCCTCTATCACTCCCCCTGCTTGTGTTCCCTCTCTAGCTGTGTTTCTCTCTGTCAAATAAATACATAAAATCTTTAAAAATATATATATATAGGACTTTCAACTAAATTTTAATTTCAGGTAAACAATGAATCATCTTTTAGTAATAATATTTCCCCAATACTGAATTTTAACTGAGCACACTGTATTTTATCTCACAATTCTACCTCTACATCTAATCAAACATCAAGCTCCTAAATATTTCTCAAATCTCTTCATGTCCCTTTATTTCCCAATGCCTCTCTCCTAGACCTACCCACCATGGTCCATTGCTTAGATCTCTAAAATAGCCTTCCAAACCTCGAATGCTCCATGATCCCTTAAAATCTATTTTCTACACAGCAAACAGAGCCATTTTTAAACAACAACAACAAAAAAAACTGAATTGGAAAAAAAATTGAATTCTATCATGATATTCACCTTCTTATTTCCCATCAACAAATCCCTTACTATTATCACCTCAATGCTGGCCTCTGCCCATCTCTCCAGCCTACACTTTAGTGATTCAATTTAGTTTATTATGTTTTGGCCACAATTATCTTTTATTTCAATTCTTCAAATGCTTTTGGAGCCCATCTGTCTTCACACATACTACTATTCCACTGTCCTCGACTTCACAGACCACTGATAACCGAATTCGTAACATATTGAGGTGAAATTCACATAAAAGAAATTTAACCATTTTAAAGTAAACAATTCAGTGGAATTTAATACAGTCACAACATTGTGCAACCCCCACCTCTAAACTATTGCAAAACATTTCTATCTCTCCACAGTAAAGCCTTTTACTCATTAAGCAGTTTCTCCCCATTCCTACCTTTCCGTAGTTCCTGGCACCCACCAACTGCTGTCTCCATGGAACTGCACATTCTAGATACTTCATATTAATGGAACCATACAATATGTGGTCTCTTGTGTCTGGCTTCTCTCATTTAGCATAATGTTTGGGGGGATTCACTCATGTTATGGCATGTATCAGTTCTTCATTACTTTTTGCGGCTGAACAATATCCCATTGTGAATATATACCACTATTTGTTTATCCATTCATCTGTCAATGGACTTGGGGCCATCTCCATCTTTTGGCTATTGTGAATAGTGCTCCTAAAAACATGCTGGTACATGTGCTTTTTTGACTATCTGTTTTCAGTTTGGGGGAGTATATATCTGAGCATGAATTATGAGTCATATGGCAACTCTGTAGCTTAAACCTTAACTTCTTAGAAAACCACTAAATTGTTTACCACGGCAGCTGGACCATTACACACTCCCATTCAACTTTCTCCACATCCTCATCAACATTTATTATTATCTGACATTTAGATTATAACCATCCTACTGGGTGTGAGGTGTATCTCATGTAGTTTTGATTTATATTTGACTAATGGCTTTGAGCATTATGTATATACATGGAGAGAGAACATATAAAGCCTCTTGCCCGTTTGTATATCTGCTTTGGAAAAATGTCTATTCAAGTCCATTGCCCATTTTTTTACTGGGCTATTTGTCCTACTGCTGTTAGTTGTAAGTGTTGTTTATATATTCTGGATACAAAACCTTAGTGAGATATGTATTTGCAAGTATTTTCTTCCATTCTGTAGCTGTCTTTTCACTTTCTTGATAATGCCTTGGATGCAAAAAAGCTTTTGATTTTAAAAAGGTAATTTTTTAATGAGATCATTTTATTTGTTTGTTTGTTTGTTTTGAGAGAGCACAAGCAGAGAGAGAGAATATTCAAGCAGACTCCTGCTGAGCGTGGAGCCTGATGCAGGGCTTAGTCACCCATATTGTTCCACTCAGGACCTGAGTGGAAACCAAGAGTTGGATGCTTAATCAACTAAGTCATGCAAGCACCCCTTTAATGAAGTCTAATTTATCTATTTCTTCTTTTGTTGCTTATAGTTTTGGCGTTATATCTGAGAATTGATTGCCAAATCTATGGTCATGAAAATTTGCCTCTATATTTAATTCCAGGAGTTTTATGGTTTTAGCTTTTATATTCATATGGTCACTGATATACTTTGGACTAGTTTTATATATGATGTGAGATAAAGGTCCAACTTAATTATTTTGCATGTGGATATCTAGATGCACAGCACTAAGTTCCCCTATCCCCTATCCTCCTCCCTATCTCTTCCCACCGCCTCTTTCAAGGCCCTATGTATCTTTCAGGGTTCAGCTTAAATGTTACCTTTTTTGTATACCTGCTCCCACTCTCTCAGATGTTATTCTATTATTTAGATATTTAATAGATATTATTCTATTACCCAGTTATATGCCCACATTTCACCATGTGCTTAATTTCTGTCCTCCCTGCTACATTGTAAGCTCCAGAAGGTAAAGACTATGTCTACCTAATTCACCACTACATCCCCATTGCCTAGCATGGTGTCTACCATATATATTTGTTGAATTAATAAATGTTTGTTGCATCACCCATGTCCCACAGTTTATCTCCAACCCAGGCCTCTTAATCACACTTAAGGATCCTCTATTTAATGAATATAACATTTTTTCTTGTTTCTAAGTTTCCTTCTAAATTGACCTATGCTCATTCTTTGCCCATTCCATCAAAACATGCTCAAATGTCACTTCTGTAAAGACTTAACCTGACTTCTATAGTTACTTCTTCACTCCTTTCTAGCACCTTGTAGCTATTTCTCTAATAGCACTTAATATATTATATTACAGTTAGATGTTACAGGTCTGGTCCCACACTAGGCTATAAACTCTTCAGTAGGAAGGAACAACCATCGTTTTATTTCTTCCAGTGCCTTACACAGTGCCAGATACATAGTAGGATCCCAACAAATATTTATTAAATAAATGGGAGGTGGATATGTGATTAGTGAAAACAACCATGAATCAGAGTAATTATTATTTTTTTGTGTCCTCGTGAGTGCAAACACCTGCAAGTTGCCTTAGAAATAGCTCAGGTCTCCATTATTATCACCAGGCCATTTGTGGATGTACTCTTCAAATTTGCTGTTTAATTATATAGAAATCAAATTCTTGGATCAATGAGCTTTTGAGATAAATCATTAACAAACTTTTTGATATTTCCTAGATGATTGGTGCTATGAGACAGAGAAAAAAAAAAACATAAGGCATGATCTTTCCCCTTATAATTTAGATTACTGGAAAAAAATTATAATGAAATAGTTAATGAATCATGTAGCAATTAATTGATGATATAATAATAGTTTATAACTAAGTACTAATTATCTCACAGGTTAACACTAAGTACAATGGAATTCAGCAATAAGCAAATAAGCTTTTTAATCTAAGAAAACATTATTGCAGACCCAATACTATAACAGGCTCTGTGCTAGATGTTGGGATTTGGACATCAATAAGACATCCCTTTCTTAGTCAAAAACTCCTTTGAGTATCTAAATAAAATTATGAATTCTCTCTATACGAAAATGCAAACACATTAAACATAGAGCCATACACACACACATATACACAGGCATACTCACAGCAATATTGTAAAAATATTAGGAGATCATGAATCAAGAATGTCTAATCTGAAGAATTTGTCTAGGGAATATAAAATTATTAAAGCCTAGAGGAAATTAAGCTTCTCCATTGTTACTTTTTCTTTTAAAGTGATTTGCTATAATCTAAGTTTAAAAGCAAAATATTTATTATAGAAATAACAACAAAAAAGATTCAAGGGTTGGTGAACAATTTCTACTCTATGCAGCAGTTATATTCTATGCATAGAAGGCCATTTCAGCTGACAGGTGTCATCCAAATGTGGGTTCAGCAATGCCAGATTTTGAAACTTTTCAAGAAAAGTCAAAATCAGGCTTTTATGTGAATCCTTATGGTTTTTAAATGTTGGTACTGTGTAAGAGTCTTCTATGCCTCTTCAACATCCATTCTCCCCTTTCTTACTAACAGAACTGCAATTTTATCCTAGCTACAATGTCCCAATTAAAAATTGACATTTCCTGGCCTCATTTGTTGATGGGATAGCCAATGAAATGTCAGCAGAGTTGTCAGGTGACTTCTAGAGAGTGTTGAGTCCCTTGGGACAGAGGCTCCTTTGGCCCTTATTCCTTTCTACCTTTTTCTAGCCTAAAAGGTGGACATTATGGCTGGAGATCTGACAGACATATTGGACCATGATCTGAGGTCATGACATGATTTTGAAAATAGAAGCTATGAGTTAGGGATGGTAGAGCTCAAACATGGGTGTTATCTAGGTGCTTGATAACTGTGACATTTCCATTCCACCCTGTCTACTTCCAAACTTCTTATACATCATAGAAAAATTTTTTAAATCTACTCTTAAATGATTTCAAATAGTGTTTGGAGAAGGGTTTGTTTTATGCAGCTAAACAAATTCTATTATTCCACATTCTCTTTTTAAATACAAAGTGAACCAGTAAAAGATATCGGTGATCTCTATGCAGTTAACAAGTCACCTATTTATGACCCCTTGCTGGAGACAGAGAAAGCACATTAAAAGTTAATGTTATAGAAGTAGACATATATGCATATGTTTATGGATGTATATACATGCATATATTTCCCAGCTCTGTCCACTGAGAGGCCTAGAAGCAATGACCCTAGCAGTAGAAATGAACACACCAGGTACCCAGATCTTGGTTTCCAACTGTCATTCTCCTCCTGGCAATAGAAAGAGCCAGGGCTTTAGAGAAAAATGGCTGATTCCAGGAGTAGGGCAGGAAAAATACAGGATGAGCTAGAACTTTCCTGCCAGAAAGTAAAGATGTAATAACAAGAACAACCACAAAATGATGTGAGCATGTTGAAAGGACACAGGAGCCAATTTCTGGAGGCAATCTGATAGCTAAATACGGGGCAATTTGAACAAGAAAATAAGGAATGCTGGTAACAGATAAAACCCACAGAATAAACATTCCATACTGATAAAAACAATTGAATAAACAAGTCCATACTGATATAAATAAATGAATAAACAAGTAAATGTGGAAGAAGAGACAGACTTTTTTTAAAGTTTATTTATTTTAGAGCAAGAGAGTGGGAGGGTGGAATAGGACAGAGGGAGAGGGACAGAGGGAGAGGGAGAGAGAAACTCAAGCAGTCTCCATGCTGAGAACAGAGCCTGAGATGGGGTTCAATCTCACCATCCTGAGATCACGACCCAAGCAGAAACCAATAGTTGGACACTTGATCGACTGAACCACCCAGATACCCTGAGATAGCTCTTTCTCACAGCAAAATTCCAACTAGTAAATGGAGGTTGAGTGATGGGAATAAGACAATTACCATTTGGCAATACCTGAGTTAATAATTAGTTCAGGCTAGGGGCGCCTGGGTGGCTCAGTTGGTTAAGCAACTGCCTTCGGCTCAGATCATGATCCTGGAGACCCGGGATCGAGACCCACATCAAGACCCACAGGAAGCCTGCTTCTCCCTCTCTCAGTCCCTCTGCTTGTGTTCCCTCTCTGGCTGTGTTTCTCTCTATCGGATAAATAAATAAAATCTTAAAAAAAAATTAGTTCAGGCTAGAATAATCAATGGGTTAAAAAATTACTAAGCAAAAGTAGGGTGAAAAGCAGGTTATTACATGATCTCAACATATCTTTCCACAAAATACTTATTAATCACAAAGGAGAAATAGTAAATTTAAGTGCAGAAATCCTGCAGATATCTTCTCAACCAAATGATCAAAATTAACATCACCTCCAATGAGACAAATCAACATCATGTATCCCCTGATACGATGCCTGAGAAGGATATTACATCACTTTGGGGGATTCTTGCCATGAAGGCATAATTCAACATGCATGTTTCAACATGAGGAAACATCACACAAATCTAAATCAAAAGACATTCTACAAAAACAACTGGCCAGAACTCTTCAAAAGTGTCAAAGTCACGAGCCTCAAATGAAACCTGAAAAACTGTTCCAGATTAGAGGAAACTAAAGTGATGTGCCAATTAAACGCAATGCAGCATCTTGGATTGGATCCTGGATCATAAAAAGTGCTTGAGTGGAACAAATGGCAAGATTTGAATGAAGTCTATAGATTAGTCAATAATATTGTTTCGATGTCGACTTACTGTCTTTGATTATTATACCATGGCTATAACATTTTAATGTTTGGAGAGCTGATAAAGGGCATATGGAAAATTTCTATTTTTGTAACTTTTTTGAAACTCTGAAATTATTTCAAAAGAAAAAGTTTTAAAAAAACTAACAGGTGGAATACTGAGTCATAAAAAGAAGTACATATTTTGGTCTTTGTCCCTGTTTTCTGGTTTAGAGCACCTATATTCCTTGGAATCTGCAAAATGATGTGTCTTTTGTATGCTAACAAAATAACTTGTGGCTAGGGGCTCTTGATAGCTCAAAATGGGGGCTGGTTTCCAGGAAAACCAACCACATGATTAGAGGGTTGGCTCTTTTAGCCCAGATCTCTGGGGAGGGAGAAAGGGAGGAATTGGAGTTAGCTACTAGTGGCCAATGACTGAATCAATTACGCCTACTTAATAAAGTAATGGAGATTAAAAACCCTGACCATAGGGTTTAGAGAGCTTCCAGGTTCCTGAACACATCTAGGTGGGCTGGGAAGGTGGCCTGCCCAGAGAGCACAGAAGCATCACATACTTTGTCTTATGCAACTCTTCCAACTGGCTGCTCTTGAGTTGTATCCTCTTATAATAAATCAGTAATCTACTAAATTAAGCCCTTTTCCTGAGTTCTGTCAAGCCATTCTGGCAAATTATCAACCCTGAGGAAGAGATCATGGGGACATCTGATACATAGCCATTTGGTCAGAAGCACAGATAACCACCTAGACTTGCAATTGGCATCTTAAGTGGGGCACAGTCTTATGAACCAGAGCCCTTAATGTAGGGTTTATACTACACTCACTCCAGGTAGTTAATGTCATAACTGAATTACAGGACATCCAATCGGTGTCCAGAGAGTTGGAGAATTTTTTGGTGTACAAAACCCACAGGCTGGGTGTCAGAAATGCTGCTGTGAGTAAAAGAAATAGTTTGTCTTCTAATAGGTTAACAGTTAATGCTAACATATTATCCTTCCTGTCAACACTATGCTATTCATGTCTAATAGAGTTGGCAATCTATCTCGGAATATTTCTAGACAAATTTTTTTTCAAATAATTTTTAAGTAGATCACTGACAGTGAGTATCTCTGAGTTACCAACGTTATTTCATGGTGACAACCTCAGACCTACATATAAAATATCCTGTAATAGCATTCAGTATGTTTTGAGGTGGGCATAGTATGATACAAGTGGAATCTAAACACAATCTACATGGTAACACTAAGACAGAAAGATTAGAAAGGAGGAGGGGCAAAGCCAGGTAACAGACTTCGATCTAAATGAGAGTGGAGTAGGATTTAAACTCTGGTTAGCAGTCAGTATAGAAGGGGGTCGTTCACATTTTAAAGTTCAGGATTTGAAACTTGAAAAACAAGTAAGGAGCCACAGATGCTAGTCATCATGGAAAACAGTAGCATCTTGATAGAAATAAAGATATTGGGAGGGACATATGATGAACCCAATTTTGGCCATGTTGAACTTTAAGCAGTGACAGAACATATGAGGCTGGAGCTCAGAAAAGAAATTCAAGCTGGAAGTACATTTGGGTGTCACCAGCAAAATGTTAATTGCTGAAATCATTAGAATGTACGATCTCTTTGACAGAAAAACTGCAACAAAGAAAATCAGAGAAACAAGGGCTACAGAGGGGAAAAGACTAAAAATGGGCTCTTCTCAGACTTCTATGCCCAATTATCAGCAGAAAATGCAACCACTTCAGTTTTAAAATCACAGCAAGCTATCTTTGTGATGATGCCTGCCTCTCAATGATCCTCCATCTCTGGGAGTAGCTTATGGCCACAGGGGTAGAGTCCAATGGCCATGCTGCTCCAATAACCCTGCCAGACCTGGGCACTGATGAAGAAAATATAAACCCGGTGCAAGGGAAGGTATTCTCTCTCTCTTTCTCTCTCCCTCCCTGCCATTTAAAACTTGGAATGGAAAGACAATGCTGCAGGGAGTCATATTTATGGTAAAGCCCCATAGAAAAAGTCAACCAAGTCTTATCCCTAAGGTCTTTGAAGCTTCATCCTTAAGGTTTGGTTTTCAATTCTCCATAACACACCAGTCTCTTTCCAACAAACGCCATCACTCCCATTTTCCCTTTCAGGTACTTGAGATCAGTTTCCATTGATTTGAACAAAACAATCAAGGTCCTTGTCTTAGCCTATTGAGAATGCTCTAAAAAAATACCAGAGACTTGGTAGCTTATAAACAACAGAGATGTATTTCTCTCCTGTCTGGAGGCTGAGAAGTCTAGGTTCAAGACCCTGGCAGATTTGGTGCCTTATGAGAACCCATTTCCTGGTTCACAGACAAATGGTTCAGCCTTCATGACCTAATTATCTCTCAAAGAACCTCTTCTGAACTAACACTGAAGATTAGGTTTCAACATTTGAAATTCCCCAGTTGGTGGGGGAGGATGGGGACCAAACACCGTGACAACCACAAGTATTTACTGACCACTCTTACAGTGATACTCAAACTTTAGTGTGGATATGAATCACCTAGGCATCTTGTTAAATGCAGATTCTGATTCACTGGGCCTGGGGTGGAGTCTGCGATTCTGCATGTCTAACCAGTTTCCAGATGATGCCATTACTGCTGATCTGAAGACAGACTTGAAGTAGCAAGGCACCACATGACACTAGCTCAATCCTCAAGGAACACATAGTCTGGCAAGGCAGACAAGCCATATGCCCATGAAAGGAATAATTCAGGGTATCACCACGCAGCATAAAGTACGCTGGAGTGATTTCAGACTCGGCTCTGTTTAAACCTACTGTGTTCAAACTTGCAAGTCACTTAATCAAACTGGACCTCAGTTTCTGCATCTGTAAAGTAATAGTACAGGATGACTACTATGTCCTTCTCAACTGTTAAATTCAATCTGTGATTGTATTAAGACTAATTATGCAAACAGGGATAATGCCAACTTAGACAATTATCCATTATATGTATGTAACAAGAAAAGAATTATTTCTAATAAAAACATACATTTAATGATTTCAAAAATGTACACAAAATATTGAGCGCAAAATCAGTTTAATTATATATAATATTGTCTAATTTTAAATTGTCTTTGAATTCATGATTAATTCTAACTTTTCCTCTTTATCAGTGTTTTCTACTATCAATGGGTATATTTTTTAAGAAACCTGAAATCTATAAAAGTTAGTTCATCCTTGTCAATCCCTGACTGTTCCGACCCTACCCTATTGCTCCCCACCTGAGCCCTGCGCAGGGAATGGCTCAGTCTGTCAATACGTTTGAAGCTTCCTTTTTATGACTGAAGGGAATCTGGAATTAGTTTGTCCAGTGTTCCTGGAGGTAAATTGAGACCCCCAGGAATTGAGCTACGATTTCATCTGACTGGCCTCCTGCCCAGCTTCTGGTTTTCACCCTAGCTCCCTGTTGGGAAAGGAGCCTAGCGCTGAACCCCAGCCAAAAAAGCTGGAACCCTTGCCCCACTTAGTTCTTGCCAGCCCAGGAGATAAAACCTGCTAGGTGTACCACCAGCACTACCATCCCAGCTTCCCCAGTTGCTAGATTCTCCGCTTTAGCCCAGGGAGACCTCCCAGAATTGCAGCTCAGATAACAGCTCAGATAATGGGATATCCAGCAAAACCCAAGAAATTCTCCACCAGGCCTAACACATTAGCCTGCCAAAACTCTTTACAAATGACTTCTTTACATTCACAAGGAGAGTGACTAGAAATACAGCAACGCGTCTTGCAGGCTAATTCATTGTGCTGACAAAAATAACAGCGATAGCTTAAGAGATAAAATATATTTTCTATATAATCGTAGTAGTAGCACACAATATATATCTCCATGCTTGCATTATTGGATGATTTGAGATTATATAATATCTCTGGGACTTGGTCTCCTCATCTGTAAACTGATTGGGCAACTCTCAAGTGTGTTCAATGAAAATTCTAGATGAATTACTTTACCAAGCAATTATATTTGCTTTTTGGCTGTTTTTACTATAGTGGTGTTACAGCTAAATACATTTGTTATAGGATCAATCCTTTTAGACATTTTCACAAAAAAATTTTCAGTAAGTGAACTTTCCAGTGGAAGAGAGAACCTGAAAATCGGCCTCCAGCCATCAGCTCTGCTTAGGGCCTAGGATCCTCCTTGCCCAAATGGTGAGGTGGAGGTGTGTATTTCCCTTCCTTTACTAACTTATCCTGCTGCCTCCTGATGTCACTGAGGTGTTTCATCATTTTCGGCCAAAGGAGACACTCTAGGAAATCATAAGATTCTATCTTGCAAAGCTTTCTCTGCATAGATACCACCGATTCCAGGTGCACAGTCTATCCCCTTCCCCCACCCCCAAAGCATGGCATCGACCTGGAATCTGGTTAGACTCCTCAGCACTTTGGACTGTCACCCAATGATCTAAGTTAGGCCCAGCCTTTTCTGCACATCAAAGAAAGGTAAGGCAGACCTTGACAGTGCTTAAGTCTCCTCACTGGCCAGCGCTACTGGATGGTTTCTCACACTATTTTATAGTTAGTTCTACATGATGAGGGAACAGAAGGCAAACTGAGGTCAAAGCAGAAGCTGACACCCCACAAACCGCCCCCCCCCACCATGGGATATATGTGACATTCCTCAGGCACTCCTAGCTGCCCTAAAGGAAAAACAACCTTAACTAGATAAATAGCAAAGCCTCTAGTATTCTGTGTCTTCCTTAACACATGAAAGTTCTTTCAAACCCTTCCTTTGTTTTACTTTCCCCAACCTGAGAGTATGTAATCAGCCACCCCTCACAATCCCAGAGCAGCAGCTCTTTCTGCCCACAGGTCCTGTCTCCATGCTTTAATAAACCACCATTTTGCACTAAAGGCATCTCAAGAATTCCTTCTTGGTCATCAGCTCTGGACTCCTGCCCACTGAACCTCACTTATATTCTAAAACTTCAACATTTGGTGCCTGAACGTGGGGCTTTGAGTCTTTACATTTGGACTCCAAACTTCAGTGCAAAATTGGCGAGTACTTTCTCTCCTCTTCCTTCACTCTCATTTTAGGGGCCCTTCAAGGAGTGTGGTCTTATTGGAACACTTTCATGTCGATTGCTTAGGCTGTGATCCTCTAGCCCGTGGTTACTCTATAGGGAGGAGAAAGTCTGCTTTTGGCTAGAAGTTAGTACCCTGGCTGGGATAGTAATAAGACCCAGAAACTTGATGCCCTCTCTCTGTTCCTGTTCTTATACAAACCTGTCTCTCTTGGGCATGGGGAAGCCACCTAAGTCACCAGAATGGCTGCCAATCTGCAGACTCCTGTGAGGTTTCTTTCTGATTGATCTAATGTGATCCTCTCCACATCCCTGGGCTAGCCACTTCTGGCCACAGGACCTCCATTGAGAACCGGCCAAAACCAGTACCCGACTGAATTAAAATCCAACCAGGGACTGTTTCCTAGGGAAGTTGGCTGTGAGGACCACATGTGTTGGAATGTTGCTTAGACCATGATGGATTACAGTCTTCACTGTTTCTTGTCAGTGTCCTCTACTTACTACTTAAAGCTACAAAATGGGTAATTTCCCCTTTCAAAACTTTTCTAGCATTTTCCATAGGCTAAAAATGGCAGGGCAGTACCCAACCTTCAGAATATACGATGGCACGGCATGGTGTTTCAGTCCATTCACCAGGCACTCGCCTGTAGCCTAGGGTGTGACGGGGAAGGGGAGGGATGCCGGCACCCTCCAGGGCCTTTTATAGCAGAGATGCCTTCACCGGAAGGCAGGGTGGTGGCCAGTAGAAATGTCTTGTTTGAGGGACACCTCCAGTCACTTTTGACACACAGGAACCTTTAACATATCCTGAGCGGGACACCACCCAGGAGTTGGGTGGAGGAGATTTGGTAATGGACCTTCTTTATTTTTCTGGGAGTGTGGCTTCAGAAGGCTTCTCTGGTTCCCAAGGACTCTACTTTGGAGTATCTTTTAGCCCACTGGAAACAAACTGCACTGCAAGACTTAGGAAAGGACTGAGCTCCTGTAATACTGCATGGCCTTAATGGGGTCTATCAGATCTCCTCTGTAGGAAATAGAACAAATAGACCGAGGATATCTTCATTGCTCATATTTAGGCTTTCATTGCTCTACACCAAGATCCTGAGCTAAGGGCCTCTTGCAGAATGAGCTTGCCTGAATATGTCTGGCTAACACCTTCATGATATACTGGATGATAATTACCTAAGTAAGTCTCCTCCCAGTAAACCTAGGCTGCTAGGGGATACATAGGCCATCCCTAGCAAAGGGGACTCTGACTTTATCTCTATCTTTCTGTTGTTCCTAATAGACAGGGGGAGGGGGGAGGGGGGCTTCTCCCTCACTCATTTCCTGGGTTAACGGCTACAACTGGAGCCAACTGTAGTTAGTCTCCCTTGGTACAGGGACTTTGAAGGAATATTCCCAAGCAGTTGCCGAAACTCCCTTTGTTTCAGGAAAATTCCCTGTCTTCTCTGGCCTGACGTGGACTGCCTAACCTCTCCCCTCCTTATTGGTGGGAAAACATAGTGTCTGCTCCTGTTGGAGCTGATGAGCTCTAAAACTGAGAACTCTTTCTCTTCCTTCTGGAAGTACTTTGTCTCTTTTGGCTCCCCGTTCTCTTGTTTCTGCACCAGCTGAGGTGTGGCCTGCATCACTGGCCTCTATACCATCCTTGGTGCTTCCTGCACCATTGCTCCTCCTCTCTTACTGTCAAGGAGCAAGAAGAGCACCCCCTGGACCTAACACCTCCCACTCCAGATTTCCCCACCAGTGTCTCAGGTAAAAATTGAAAGTGGGGTGGGCCCAGGTAGAACATAAATTAGTATTTGAACTAAGTTGAGTTTGTTGGTCTAATTAAGATAGACAGGCCTTTAAAGTTCTCAAGGTCGAATAAGCTCATATTATCTCCGCTGCAAATTGATAGCAAAAACATGGCTAAACTGATGGTTAACTGTCTCAAAGTTTTCATGGGTAATTGTTAAGATAGCTTTCAAAGTCTTTGGTAAACTAGAACTTCAAAGTTTTGCTTGGATGATGAATAGAACTAAATTCATTGGACAGCTAGGTCTTTTCCAAGTAGGATGAAGTGCTAAGTCATTAATTACTGGACATAGGTTTGTGTTTTTTACTTCATATTGCAAAGAAACTAATAATATTTAAATCTTTTAGTAAACATGTTTTGTGCTTAATGGATTCATAAATTTGCCATCTAAAGAATTCTATTGTAACAGTTCACAATTGGTTAATCCTTAGTTGTCATTGGAGACTAAGGTTTTTCTAAGACTGCAAAATTCTGGGGTGCCTGGGTGGCTCAGTTGGTTAAGCAACTGCCTTCGGCTCAGGTCATGATCCCGGAGACCCGGGATCAAGCCCTGCATTGGGTTCCCTGCTCGGCGGGAAGCCTGCTTCTCCCTCTCTCACTCCCCCTGCTTGTGTTCCCTCTCTGGCTGCATTTCTCTCTGTCAAATAAATAAAATCTTTAAAAAAAAAAAAAAAGACTGCAAAATTCTGTAAGACTGATGGAAATACAGGAAGCAAGTCTCTATGAGAAACGTAGGATATAATATAAGAAAGATACAAGGAATGGGAATACATTTTTGAAGGTAAAAGAAGGTAATTTTCTCCTAAATAAAATGGTTGTTGGGAAAGATGGCATGGAACAAAATTTGAATGCAAAGGAAAGTGGTAGAAGGTTTATGAAGCAAAAGTTTGGAATGGAATTTTAGGCGTGATCAGGACCGACTAAGATTGAAACAAATGGATTTTAAAGTACACTAGTCTAGTATAGGATTGAAAGTCTGCTTTCTCCCTGTTCAAAAGGACAAAGTTTTCTTAAGTTAATTGATCAGCTGTTAAGAAGAAAATGTAAACAATTGTTTTCTCTTTGCGTGTCCGGAAAAAAAAACATTTTCTATATTTTGCCTGTATCAGGTCTTTAACATCCCTAATCCTATTTAGGCATGTGCTTTAAAACTTTCTAAGGTTTTCACAAGTTTTCACAAGATTTAAATTGTAAATGATGTCTCTTCAACTCATTAGGCCTTTTCCTTGGTATGGTAAATTACTCAGGATATACTGCTAAACAGATGATAAACCTTAGGTTACACTTGGGTAAATGTTGTAACTATTCTAGAGGTTAGATGCAGTTCCTGAAGTTTTAATGTTTTGATAAGGTTATCACTTGATATTTTCATTATTGAAATGTTATATGTCACAGAAATAACCTGACTTCCTTGCCAGCTATATTGTAAACTCTCCTATCATCAGCTCTTTAACCATGCCCATTCTGAGTTTTTGGCATTTATAACTGTTCTAATTCTCTTGTAAAATGAGTTTTATCTTCAAGGAGATTCATATAAAGGACTTTTAGGCCAAATGCAGAATTCAATATATTGAAAATCCTAAAACTGAAATGGGTAAGAATTTCCAGAACTAACCAAAGCTGCATTCAAACCAAACCAGAATTAGTAACATGGGACTAAAATGAACTAAAAGATTATAGTGTTGTGACGCTTGTTTGAAACATTACTGGTTCTCTAATGTTTGCTCTTCCAGACTAAGGAAACTTTTACTTAAGATGTCTGTGACTTACAGAACTGTAAAAATATTCATGTGTAAACAAATCAAAGCATTCAGCTTTTCTCTCTATCTGAACCCTATGAAACTCAAAAGGTCTCAGTAAGTACTCCTTTGTCCATGGCAATCCTAGTCATTTGCATAGGTTCAATAAGAATCTGTTCTCCTTGTTACAGGACACCACCGGAAACACGGATTATTTCACCAAGGCTTTGACTGGAATGTCATATTTGAGAGACATGCATAGACTCAGATATGACCAGACAGCTTTAAGGAACTAAGGTTGACTTTATGAAATCTGGAGCCATAAAGCCTCTTGGAACTGTTGGCCTGATACTTTGCTTACAGAGTTCCCAGCTGCCTTACCAGGTGAGGAATTTCCTGGCAGCTGCAGGAATCTCAGCACCCTTTGGGGACCTCAAGAAGAGGAATTCACCCAAATCTACAGGTATTGCAGGTATGTCTGATGGCAAGTACTTGGCTTGGCTTCTGGCCTGGAGAGGCTACTAAAAGTCCAACCTAGAAATTCTTTTTTTTTTTTTTTTTTTAAAGATTTTATTTATTTGACAGCGAGAAACACAGCCAGAGAGGGAACACAAGGAGGGGGTGTGAGAGAGGGAGAAGCAGGCTTCCTGCCGAGCAGGGAGCCCGATGTGGGACTCGATCCTGGGTCTCCAGGATCATGACCTGAG
>PITA01014362.1:0-53844 GCA_004023965.1 Spilogale gracilis
TCATATTGTTTATGTTCATTTCCAGTAATTCTGTGACCGAGGTTGCAGTCTCAGGGTTCTTCTTCTGTTGGGTGTTCCTTCTCCGAGTCATTGTAGCGAGGAGTGGTTGAGGGGGTGTATGGCTAGATATATCAGCCACTATCTAGGTGGATTGGTTGTTGGAAGGTTTTGGAGCAACCAGAGTTCACCACCAAAAAGGGAGGAGAAAGAAAAAAGAAAACGGAAGAGAGGAAGCAAGAAAAGAAACCCCTGCCAGAGTGGGGCCCGGTGATAGGATTTATATGGTACATAACTGTTACAGGGTAAAGAAAACGGTTATCGAGGGTAAATGAAGAGATCAAAAAGTAAAGTCCAACCTATATGACCCCCAAGACCAGTATTTATATAATATAAAAGCAAAGACAATTACACAGATACACTGACAAACTAGAGTGGGAAGGTGAGGGTAGACACTCCTTGTGGGCAAGGAATGTGTTTCAGACGCTCCCGAGATTGTCTTGTTATTGTTGGAGGAACCCACTTTCAAAAGGTTTAGGGGGATTAGAACCGATTATATATAGGGGTAATATTGAATAGGGATGTGGGATTAACTTGAAGCTTGTATCTACATGTACACGTAAAAGAGAGAATAAAGGAAAGAGGAGAGAAGAAAGGGAAAAACGGCGGGAGCGAATAGGGAAACAAGAGGCAACAATAAAAGCAGAAAATACAGGGGTGTGTTTGAAAAAATTTCAGGGTAAAAAAGAGAAAAAAAATAAATAAATAAAATAAAACAAAATAAAAAAGGTTATGGGCTGTTGTATTGGGTATCACGTTGTGGTAAGAAAGGGGCTAAAAATTGAAAGAAGAAAAACTGTGAGAATGTATTTTTGAGCTTAAAGTGGAAGCTTTAAAAGTAAAAATAGAAAAAAGTTTAAAAAAGTAAATGAGGTGGAAAACTGTATCATTGAGTTGTAGGGCTTTTGGTACTTGTAGTAAGTGCCAGGAGTTTAAGAAATTGCCTTTCCCCCATTTGGGGTTTTGCATTTGAATGTTGTCCTCCTGAGCTTCTGGCTTGCTTTCTGTGGGCAGGGCGTGCCTTTCCGTTTCTGTCTGTCGGAGCAAGATGTCTGCGCCCAGACCTCCCTCCCAGAGAGAGCTTCTACACAGAGAGGGGCTCTTTCCAGCCTCCCAGTTGGCAGTCTGTCACAGCCGGGCTGGTACAGAGGTTGTATTGATTTCTGCCCCCACCCCCACTTGTCGTTTCACTCCTGCACCTCAAAGCCACAACTCCTTTTAGATCACGCAACTTTGTGCCCTGGGACGCGCGGCCTCTCCGGTCCCACACAAGTTTGTAAAAACGCCTTCCCTAGGGGGCGCGGCCCAGGGTGTGGAGAGAAAGGGGAGGCCTAAAAATAGAATCCACGCCCGCTGCTTTCGAGGCAGCTCCGGCGGCTCCCGCTCGCACGTTGGGGCGGTGCTGGGCGCGCAGGGACCCCAGGCAGTGGGACAAGAAAAAAAAGTTTTTAAAAAGTCTCCTTGCCTTGCCCCGGGCTCCACTGTCTTCCCGTTTCTGCTTAGCCCTGATTCAGGCCGTATTCTGCTGTTATTCCTCACTCACAGAGCCTGTGCAAAAGCTTTTTAGTTTGATTTAGTCACACTTGTTTATTTTCTATTTTGCTGATTATGGTTTAGTGTCATATACAAAAATAATTACCAAGACCCACGTTAAGGAACTTTGTGTCTATGTTTCCTTCTAGGAGTTTTATGGTTTCAGGTTTTATATTTAAATCATTATTCCATTTCAAGTTAATTTTTTAAAAAAGATTTTATTTATTTATTTGACAGAGAGCACAGGTAGGCAGAATAGCAAGCAGAGGAAGGGAGAGAAGCAGATTTCCCACTGAGCAGGGAGCCCAATGCGAGGCTCAATCCCAGGACCCTGCGATCATGACCTGAGCCAAAGGCAGATGCTTAATGGACTGAGTCACCTAGGCACCCCTCAAGTTAGTTTCTGTACGTGGTATAAGCTGTGGGTCCAGTTTCTTTCTTTTGCATGTGAATATCCAATTATCCCAGCATCATTTATTGAAGAGACTATCTTTTTTCCATTGAGCATTCTTGGCTCCCTTGTTGAATATTAGTTTACCATATATGCTCAGATTTATTTCCGTGCTCTTGATTCTGTTCCATTGTTCCATTTGTCTGTTTTCAGGCCAGTACCATTCTGTTTGTATGACTATAGCTTTAGTTATAGCTTGAAATCAGGAAGTGATATCTCCTGATTTGTTCTTCTTTCTCATGATTTTTTTGGTTACTCAGGGTTTTTGGTGGTTTCATATAAATTGTAGGAGTATTTTTTTTATTTGTTTGTTTGTATACTTCTGTAAAAAATGCCACTGGAATTTTGATGGGGATTACATTGAGTATATAGATGGTTTTTGGTAGTATTGACATTTAGCGATATTAATTCTTTCAGTCCATGAACACAGAATACCTTTCCATTTCTTTGTGTCTTCTCAATTTCTCTCCTCAATGTTGTAATTTTCAGTATAGAGATCATTTCCTTCTTAGTTAAATTTATTCCTAATATTTTACGTTTTTGTTGCTATTATAAATGGAATCTACTTTTTTATTTCTTTCTCAGAAATTTTATCGTTAATATATAGAAATGTTACAGATTTTTGTATGTTAATTTTGTATCCAGCAACTTTACTGAAATCATTGATTAGATATAACAGTTTTTTGGTTGAATTTTTAGGATTTTCTGTATTTAATACCATGTCATCTACAAATAGAGACAATTTTATGTCTCCCTTTTTCCAATTCTGTTACCTTTTTTTTTTTCTTGCCTCATTGCTTTAGCTAGGACTTCCAGTACTATGTTGAATAGGAGTAGTGAGAGTGGGCAACCTCTCTTGTTCCCACTCTTAAAGGAAAAGCTTTCATTGTCTCACCATTGAGTATGATGTTAGCTGTGGTTTTGTCATATATTAAACTTTATTACATTGAGCTATGTTCTTTGCCTACTTTCTTAAGAGTTGTTATTATGAATGGATATTGAATTTTGTCAGATGCTTTTTCTGCATCTATTAAGGTGATCAGATGATTCTTTTCTTTCAGTCTATTAATATGATGTAGCTCATTGATTGATATGTGTATATTGAACCATCCTTGCATCCCAAGGATAAATCCTACATGATCATGGTGAATGATTCATTTAATGTGGTGCTGAATTTGGTTTAGTAGTATTTTATTGAGAATTTTTACATCTATATTTATCAATGGTATTGTAGTTTTCTTTTTTAGTAGTGTAATTTTCCTGGTTTTGGTATCAGGATAATTTCAATTTTGTAAAATGAATTTGGCATCCTTCTCTTCAATTTTTTGAAAGAGTTTGAGAAGTATTGATGTTAATTTTCCTTTAGATGTTTGGTGAATTTCACCATTAAAGCCATCTGGTCCTGGGCTTTTCTTTGTTGGGAGATTTTTTCTTTTCTTTCTTTCTTTCTTTCTTTCTTTCTTTCTTTCTTTCTTTCTTTCTTCCTTTCTTTCTTTCTTTCTTTTTTTTTTCTGATTTAATCTCCTAACTTGTAATTGAGCTATTCAGATTTTCTGTTTTCTTCTGATTCAGTCTTGGTAAGTTGTGTGTTTCTAAGAATATTTCCATTTCCTCTAGGTTGTCCAGTCTGTTGGTGTTTAGTGGCCTCTTATGATTCTTTGAATTTCTGTGGTATCAATTATAATGTTATTTTTCATTTATAATTTTGTTGATTTGGGTTCTTTCTCTTTTTTCCTTGGTAAATCTAGTTAACGGTTTATCAATTTTATCTTTTCAAAGAATCAACTCTTATGTTAATCTTTTCTATTGTTTTTCTGTTCTTAATTTTATTTATTTCTGCTCTCATCTTTATTATTTCCTTTATTCTGCCAATTTTGGGCTCGGTTTTTGTTTTGTTTTTTTTTCTCCTAGTTCCTTAAGACATAGAGTTAGGTGTTTATTTGAGATCTTTTTTGCCTTTTCTTTTTTTATTTTTTAAGATTTTATTTATTTGGGGCACCTGGGTGGCTCAATTGGTTAAGTGACTGCTTTCGGCTCAGGTCATGATCCTGGAGACCCGGGATCGAGCCCCACATCAGGCTTCCCATTCAGCAGGAAACCTGCTTCTCCCTCTCTCAGTCCCTCTGCTTGTGTTCCCTCTCTGGCTGTGTTTCTCTCTGTCAAATAAATAAATAAAATCTTTAAAAAATTTTAAAAAAGGATTTTATTTATTTGACAGAGAGAGATCACAGGTAGGCAGAGAGGCAGGCAGAGAGAGAGGAGGAAGCAGGCTCCCTGCTGAGCAGAGAGCCCGATGTGGGCCTCGATCCCAGGACCCTGAGATCATGACCTGAGCTGAAGGCAGAGGCTTTAACCCACTGAGCCACCCAGGTACCTGGGATCTTTCTTGCTTCTAAATGTTGGTGTATATTGTTAACTGTTTTTGCTGCATCCTAGCAATTCTTTTTTTTTTTTAAGATTTTATTTATTTGACAGAGAGAGAGATCACAAGTAGGCAGAGAGGGAGGCAGAGAGAGAGGAGGAAGCGGGCTCCCTGCCGAGCAGAGAACCTGATGCGGGCCTCGATCCCAGGACCCTGAGATCATGACCTGAGCCGAAGGCAGAGGTTTAACCCACTGAGCCACCCAGGATCCCCCAGCAGTTCTTGTATGTTGTGTTTCCATTTCTTTTAGTCTCAAGAAACTGTTTTACAAACTGAGGGTGGCTGGGGGGTAGGGAGGAGGGATAAGGTTGCTGGGTTATGGAAACAAATAAATAAATAAAATTTTAAAAAAAGAAATTGTTTTATTTTCTTTTTAATTTCTTCTTTCATTCATTGGTTGTTCAGGAGAGTATTGTTTAATTTCCATGTGTTTGTGAATTTTCCAATTTTCTTCTTCTTTTTTTTTAAGGATTTTATTTACTTATTTGACAGAGAGAAACACAGCTAGAGAGGGAACACAAGCAGGGAGAGTGAGAGGGAGAAGCAGGCTTCTCACAGAGCAGGGAGTCCCATGTGGGTCTCGATCCTGTGACTCCGGGATCATGACCTGAGCCAAAGGCAGATGCTTAATAACTGAGCCACCCAGGCGCCCTCCAGTTTTCTTCTTATTGATTTCTGTTTTTATGTCATTATGGTCAGAGAAGACATTTGGTATGACTTCAGTCTTCTTGAATTTGCTAAGATTTATTTTGTGGCCTAACATATGTCATTCCTAGAAAATGTTCCATGTGTGCTTGAGAATAATATGTATCCTGGTGTCATTGAATAGAATGTTTTGTTTTGTTTTAAAGATTTTATTTATTTGACAGAGAGAGAGAGTGAGCACAAGCTGGAGGAGTGGGGGAGGGAGAAGCTGGTTCCCTGTTGAACAGGGAGCCTGATGCAGGACTTGGTCCCAGCACCCTGGGATCATGACTTGAGCTGAAGGCAGATGCTTAACCAACTGAGCCACCCAGGCACCCTGGATAGCATGTTGTATATATAAGTTTGTTAGGTCCATTTGGTCAATAGTGTTGTTCATATATACAGTTTCCTTATTTACTCTCTGTCTGGATGATCTACCCATTGTAGAGAGTGAGATATTAAAGTCCTCAACTATTATTGTATTACTGTTTATTTCTCCTTTAAATTCTGTTAGTTTTTGTTTTATGTTTTTAGGTGCTCTGGTATTGGGCATATAAATATTTATAATTGTTATATCTTCTTGATATATTAACCTCTATTATTATATAGTGATCTTCTTTTTTTCTTTTTACCATTTGTAGTGTAAAGTGGATTGTTTCTGATGTAAGCATAGCTACCCCTACTTCTTTTTAGTTGTCATTTGCTTGAAATGGCTTTTTTCCCATACCTTCACTCTTAGTCTATCTGTATCTTTAAGGCTAAAATGAGTCTCTTGTTGGCATCATATTACCAGATCTTTTTTTAAAAAATACATTCAGCCATTCTATGTCTTTTGAGTGGGCAATTTAATCTATTTGTTTTAATTAATTATTGTTAAGTAAAGACTTACTATTGCCATTTAGTTGTTTTCTGATTGTTTTGTAGATCCGTTGTTTCTTGTTCCTTATCATGCTTTCTTTTTCTGTGTTTTGAAGTCTTTTGGTATCAGTATGCTCCAACTTTTTTTATTGTATTCTTCTGTGTAATTACTATAAGATTTCCCTTGTGATATCATGATGTTTACATAAAATACCTTAAGCTTGCAGCACCTATTTTGAAATTGATAATAACTTAATTTTAATAGAATTTATATACTTCACACTTTTACTTCTTGTCCTCCTCACATTTGAAGTTATTGCTATTACAATTTACATTTTTAATATTGTGTAATTAATAATAGATTATTGTATTTATGGTTATTTTTTCTAAACTCAATTTTTTTAACTTTTAGAGTTGTGAGTTATATACCATCATTACCATATTATAGAATCTAACTATGCTTTTATATTTACAATTACCAGTGATATTTATGCTACCTTTTTGTGTTTTTATAATATTAATTACCCTCATTTTACTTCCAATCAAAGAACTTCCTTTAGCATTTCTTGGAAGGCAGGTCTGGTGGTAATGGATTTTTTCAGCTTTTATTTGTTTAGGAAAGTCTTTATTCCTATTTCGTTTCCAAAGGACAACTTCGCTAATTAGTTAATTCTTGGTTAACAGTTATTTTTTTCAATATTTTGAATATGTCATCCCATTCTGTTCCTGGCCTGAAAAGTTTCTATTGAGAAACCCACCTTATATGTAACTGCCCTTTTCTCTTGCTGCTTTTAAAATTCTTTCTTTGGCTTTTGACAGTTGGGTTCAAAATATTTGGAGTCATTTGGGCATCATGGATCTAGATGTCCATTTCTCTCCACAGGTTCAGGAGGTTTTCTGCCATTATTGCTTTAAATATACTTTTTGTCCCTTTCTCTTTTCTTCCAGAAATCCCATAATGTGAATATTGTTTCTTCTCATTGTATCTTCATAATGGCCATAGACTTTCTTCACTCTTTCTCTTTCTTTTTTTTCCTTTTCACTCCTCTGACTGAGTGATTTCCAATGTCCTATTCTCCAGGTCACTGAGTCTACTTCTGGATGATCAAGTCTATTTTTGAAACTATTAAAATTTTCAATTCATTTATTACATTTTTCAATTCTAGGATTTCTGTGTTTTTGTTTGTTCCTATTTTTTGTCAAATTTCCTGTTCTGTTCACACTTTGTTTAGTTGTCTGTGTTTTCTTGTAGCTCATGAAACATCCTTAGGAGCATGATTCTGATTCTTTTTCTTACAGTTCATAAATCTCCATTTTTTTTAGAGTCAGTTATTAGACCTTCATAGATTTCCTTTGGTGTACATACCTGGTTTTTTGTCATCTTTGCTTTCTTATGTTAGTATCAGTAAATGGGAGAAATGGGGCTCCCTTTCCAGACTCTACAGGTGTGCTTGGACAGAGACAGTTCTTTACCAGCTCAGTTTGGATTATGTCTGGGTATGTCTGCTTGTAATGTCTTTGGGCAGATGGAGCCTGCTATTATGGTTTAGTTTGGGATGAGGCAAATGTTTGAGTGGTGAGGATGAAGATAGAGGGCCTGTCACTGGCTTACAATAGTTGGGCAGGATTGCAGGCTTGGCTCCCTAACCAAGTAAGATTGAAGGATGGGCTCTGCTGGCTCCTGAATTCTCTAGTCAGGCTTACTAGATGGTTGGTTATATTTAGTAGTAGATGGGGCTATGAATTAGCTTCCCCATCCTGGCAAGGTAGCACACCAGGGCCCAGGGCCTGCACACTTCATTGTTTGGTGGCCCTAATCATAGACCTGACTAGACCCTAATTTCCCTGGTTAGGTGAGGAGGCCAATGGTTTTGCTCTGCTGATAGGGAAGTCAGAGGCTGTGCTCTCTATTCGAGTGCCACTATATGTAGGGCTGTTAAATGGGCTATGCAGCTTCCTCTGTACTCTGGTTAAGATTCCTGATTAGACAGGTGGAAAGCTATAATCAGCACTGAACAGGACTATCAATTAGATTTCCTGTCCAGGTGTAGCCAAAGAAGCTCTAAACCTGGTAAAGCTCTTTATTGTCCAAGCTCAAGCCAACCCGACTCCCAAGTTCTCTGGTTTGATAGAGCCACTGGCTTTGCTCTGCAACTGTCAGCTCTGTCTGCTTTTCTCTGTTTGTGTGCCACTGGGCCACACAGCTTTCAACTGTTCTCACCAGTGCTTCTGGTCAGATGGGGACAGAACTCACTCTCCAAAGTGGGTGGAGGCTGTGGCTCTTCTCTTTATTGGGCATCGGCAACTGGGCTCTAGGGCCAGAAAAACGCCTCATCTGAGGATCCAAATCAGGCACATCTGTACTTCACCAAGTTCCCTGGACAGTGCATGTCCCTGACTTGGTTCTGCAGATGAGCAAAACCAATGGTAAGGATTACTACTTGGATAAAACAGGTCTGAACTCTGTCTGCAAGATCAATGTGCTGATTGTTACAAACCCTTCCTCTTTCTCCATCACAGTCAGATTCCCAGTGGCTGGGCCCCACAGACTCCCCTGTAACTCCTTTAGTGTAAGATTGGAGTAGAGCCTCCTCAAAAGTGACCCACAATGCTGGGAAAGCTGGTTATTCCTTCTGGGTTCTTTCTTCCCTCTAGAGGAGCTGTAAGTTCAGGAGAGGCTTCACCACATGGTATTGGACTTTCCTGAGGGAGGAGCAATGCATTCAAAATGTAGCTGCTTCTCTTTTCTAATGCAATCCGTCTTGGTCTCTGGGTGCATGGGGGTTCTTCAACCTAACCCCTGTGTTCTAGGATTCTCTCAATGGTTTCTTGTTCTTGAATAAATGTTGGTTGTTCTTTTTGTGAGGGGGAGCAATGTCAGGAACAACTGGTAACATCACTCCCATAATTTTCATTTTAAGTAATTTTTTTTTTAAGATTTTATTTATTTGTTTGACAGAGAGAGAGAGATCACAAGTAGGCAGAGAGGCAGGCAAAGAGAGAGTAGGAAGCAGGCTCCCTGCTGAGCAGAGAGCCTGACGTGGGCTTCAATCCCAGGACCCTGAGATCATGACCTGAGCCGAAGGCAGAGACTTTAACCCACTGAGCCACCCAGGCGCCCTTAAATAATTTTTAAATTACTTATTTAATAATTCAAAATTTATTTTTATTTTTAGTGATTTAAAAAAATGTTCCTAAGTGATGCTGATGTGATTTGGAATTGTTCTACATGGTGGACAGTGCACCATTTTAAAATCGAAGTATGATTATGCCATTCCTCTGCTTCAAAAGCAATTTTGACAATATGTGTTGAATATTGTCAGACAGACTGATGGATAAAAGGGGCAAATGTCTATCGGTTTTAACTGGGTAATGTCTCAAATCACAGGTTAACATTCTGAAACTAAATAACTCAAAATAAATGATCCTGTACAGCCAAATTGCATTAACACATTTGTCTTGTTTAATAGAAGCACTGAAAAGAACCACTACAAAAAACATCTAGTTCTCATAGAGGAACTTAAAATATTTGAGAAACTTAAACGTAAAACTATTTGTCTTTCTATCAGTTTGGCAGTTCTAGGCTATATAATAGAACCAGGACGCAACTGTTTTGGGAGATGATTCAGAAGTAAGGATATGGAGTGCTTTCTCATGAGTTAAGATATTTATGCCTTAGTAACAAATTATTATCATTTTCTTTTTTTAAAGATTTTATTTATTTATTTGACAGAGAGAGAGATCACAGGTAGGCAGATGGGCAGGCAGAGAGAGGGCGGGGGGAAGCAGCCCAGAGAGACTGATGTGGGGCTCAATCCCAGGACCCTGAGATCATGACCTGAGCTGAAGGCAGAGGTTTAACACACTGAGCCACCCAGACATCCCAAATTATTATCATTTTCATTGCTTAGGTCCCACGTATGACCTTAAGATTATATCAAGTTTGTTTGAATGGTAGTGATTATTTATATTTGCAATCATTACTTTGACTTTTTTCAATATACTTTTATCTTTTCCATGTGTCATTATCTTCCCACTGGCATTTTTATATGTTTTTTAAAAAGATTTTATGTATTTATTTGACAGAGAGAGATCACAGGTAGGCAGAGAGGCAGGCAGAGAGAGAGGAGGAAGCAGGCTCCCTGCTGAGCAGAGAGCCTGATGTGGGCCTGGATCCCAGGACCCTGAGATCATGACCTGAGCTGAAGGCAGAGGCTTTAACCCACTGAACCACCCAGGCGCCCTGGCATTTTAATATGTTATAGATATTAATCATTTTCTGATTTATATTCTGCGAAGATTTTCTCTTAGTTTGTTAGTTGGCTTTTGTCATACAGAAACTTTAATTTTATTACATCAAATACATCTTCCTTTATATCTTCTGGGTTTTGAGTCTTGCTTAGGAAGGTTAACTTCATGGTTAAAAGTGTTTTGCTGTACTTTTTTACTGAGATTCTTTTTACTTTAATTCCCTAGTATTCATTTTCTCCTGTATTTACTGATCATTTTTTAATAAGACAACTTGTTTCCTGGGTGGATAGTAGTTTAAAAATAAAAAGTTTTGTTAAGATATAGATAATATATGGGATCTCTTGGAGAAACTTGACTTGGTGAACTTAAATCATGCCTGGAACCCAGTCTATAGGTGGGTCTGGGAAATGTAGAGTTTGGTTTTCCAGGAAGGTATCCAAGAAGAGAGCTGGGGCAATCCACAGAATCTGTTAATATGTTACTAATTAGTTTATCATTTTCTCATTATTTTGATATGCCATAGTTTTCATAGATGAAAATATATTTGGGGACAGTCAACAGTCTCTGCTACATTCCAAAGCTCTTTTCCCATTTTCTATCTGCTTCAGTTAATGTTGTACATGATTTTTTTTTCAGGTAAGGATGGGAAAGATGTGCGATAGGATGGAGAAGGTAGTGAACTTCCCCAGATCATCCTTCTATGCGCTAAAGCTTTTTTCCAATGCCTGTTAGGTTCATTTCATTCTGGGATAATTATTCAGCTTGATCTTTCAGTTCAGAATTTCTCATCATATCTATTCTGATATCTCTGTAGCCATCCTTTGCCAATTTGGTGTAAGGAACAGCACTGGAGAGGAAAGGGTATGTTGGTAACTCATCTTCAGAGTGTGAGAGACTCTTGTTCTTCTTGGAAGTGTAGCTGCCTTGGTTACCATTTAAAACCAGTAAGGGAGGAGAAATCTGTTGATTAGCTTACCTACTCCAAGCCTCTTTCCTTGATTTCTCTCTCTCTGATGAGAGCCTCAGTGCCAACCTCCCAATTCTCAATCTGTTAACTTTGAGAGTGCAATCCCTTCTCTCCACTGCTTCTTCCCCTTTCCTTTTTTTTTTTTTAAGTTATTTAAAGATTGATTTATTTGAAAGACAGAGAGAATCAGTGAAGGGCAGAAGAAGAGGGTGGGAGAAACTTCAGTATATTATGCTCAGCACAGAACCTGACATGGGACTTGATCTCATGACCATGAGATTATGACCTGAGCTGAAACCAAGGGTCAGACGCTTGACTGACTGAGCCATCCAGGTGCCACCCAGGTTCCCCCTACCACTTCTTCCTTTGCCTTGGACTACTTCTCTGTAAGATTTGAGATGAATTTTTCTTCCATTTTGCTTTTCTGAGTAATGATCCTATCGGTAATCTGTCTTTTCTCAGCATTGCTGGTTTGCTGATGGCAGTTTTTATTTTTTTCCAAGGATATATATTTTTTACTTTTAAAAGGTATCTTCTCTTTCACAGAGGTTTTACTATGTAAGTAGAATATGATAAGTGGGATATAGATATATGTGCTTTGATAGCTATTTTGATCCAATCTATATTAAATAATGTTTGTGTATGTCTGTGTGTATGTGTGTGTGTGTGTGTGTGTGTGTGTGTGTGTGAGAGAGAGAGAGAGAGAGAGAGAGAGAGAGAGATGGAGATTTTTTACATTATTTTCTGTCTTATTTCTTAGATTATTCTTTTTTCTTCCAAATGATGTAAAAAAAATAATAAAGCCAGACTTGAGCTGAAACTTAGTGCTTTTCACCTATAGTTTTCTTCTCTATTCCCTTTTTCTGGGAAAAAAAAAGTCAAATAAAATAAATGTGTTCCCATGTACTTCCTGGTGTTACCTAGTATCATTCAAAACACACTTACTTTTCCTGAAATGGGAGGTAAAACAGGTGCGCATAAGTAGCAGCTGATTTCAGGGTTAGGATCAGGGCTGTGTAGGAGTTGAGTATTATGGTTATAAGCATTTTAGAAACTATCAGGCTCTGGGAGAACTAACACTAACTACACTCACATTCACAAAGACTCACTTCATAATTCAGAGTGCCTGGTGTGTGTGTGTGTGTGTGTGTGTGTGTGTGTGTGCTTTCATTCAGTGTATGGATATATTATAACTTTGGAGGGATTACTTGTGATAATAACACAAATTTGGAATTGGAGACAAACTTGAATCCTATCTTCACTATTTGTTCACGCTATTACTTAATATCTGAATCTCAACTTTTGTCCTTGTGGGCATTAAATGTGATAAGGAACAAAAAGTTCTTGTAGCAGCTAGTACGTAGAAAACATAGAATAAACATTAGAGATGATGGTAAAAATGATGGTGGTGGTGAAATTCTGGTTTTTTTCTCTCTTTTAAAAATTTAAATTCAACTAATTAACATATAATGTATTATTTGTTTCAGGGGTACAGGTATGTGATTCATCAGTCTTATGTAATACCCAGTGCTCATTACTACACATACCCTCGCCAATATCCATCACCCAGTTACCCCCTCCCCTCACTCCCTTCCCTCCAGCAACCCTCAGTTTGTTTCTTAAGATTAAGAGTCTCTTATGGTTTTTCTTCCTCTCTAGTTTTGTCATGTTTCATTTTTTCCTCTCTTCCCCTGTGATCCTCTGCCTTGTTTCTTAAATTCTGCAAGGGCGCCTGCATGGCTCAGTCATTTAAGTGTCTTCCTTAAGCTTAGGTCATGATCTCAGGGTTTTGGGATCGAGTTTTGCATTGGGCTTCCTGCTCAGCGATGAGTCTGCTTCTCCCTCACACTCTCCCTTTGTGTTCTTTCCCTCTCTCACTCAAATAAAGAAATGAAATCTTTAAAAATAAATAAATAGGGGCACCTGGGTGGCTCAGTTGTTGAGCGTCTGCCTTTGACTCAGGTCATGATCCTGGAGACCCGAGATTGAGCCCTACATTGGGGTCCAGGCTTGGTGGGGAGCCTGCTTTTCCCTCTCCCCACCCCATACCCCCCACTTGTGTTCCCTCTCTCACTGTCTCTCTCTCTCTCAAATAAATAAATAAAATCCACATATCAGTGAGATCATATGGTAATTGTCTTTCTCTGACTGACTATTTTGCTTAACATCCTACCCTCTAGTTCCATCCATTCCCTTGCGAATAGCAAGATTTCATTGTTTGATGGCTGCGTGATATTCCATTGTATATATATACCACATCTTCTTTATCTATGCACCTGTCAATGGACATCTGGGCTCTTTTCATAGTTTGGCTATTGTGGACGTTGCTGCTGTAAACATTGTGCTCCATGTGCCCCTTCGGATCACTACATTTATATCTTTAGGGTAAATACCCTCAAGTTTTTGAGGAACTTCCATACTCTTCCAGAGTGGCTGCACCAGCTTGCATTTCCATCAACAATATAGGCGGGTTCCACTTTCTCCTCATCCTCACCAACATCTGTCATTTCCTGACTTGTCACTTTTAACCCTTCTGACAAGTGTGTGGTGGTATCTCATTGTGGTTTTGATTTGTATTTCCCTGATGCTGAGTGATGTTGAACATTAAATGTCTGTTTATGTCTTCTGTATGTTTCTTGATCGAATTGTTCTTTGGGTGTTGAGTTTGCTAAGTTCTTTATAGATTTTGCATACTAGCCCTTTATCTGATAGGTTATTTGCAAATATCCTCTCCCATTCAGTTTGTTGTCTTGTTGACTGTTTCCTTTGCTGTGCAAAAGCTTTTTATCTCGATGAAGTCCCAATAGTTCATTTTTGCTTTTGTTTTCCTTGCCTTTGGCGATGTTTCTAGGAAGAAGTTGCTGTGGCTGAGGTTGAAGAGGTTGCTGTCTGTGTTCTCAAGGATTTTCATGGAATCCTGTCTTACATTGAGGTCTTTCATCCATTTTGAGTCTATTTTTGTGTATGGTCCAGTTTCATTCCTCTGCATGTGGCTGTCCAATTTTCCCAACACCATTTGTTGAAGAGACTGTCTTTTTTCCATTGGATATTCTTTCCTGCTTTGTCAAAGACTAGTTGACAGTATTGTTGAGGGACCATTTCTGGGCTCTCTATTCTGTTCCATTAATCTATGTGTTTGTTTTTGTGCCAGTGCCATACTGTTTGGATGATTACTGCTTTGTAATAGAGTTTGGAGTCTCGAATTGTGATACTACCAGCTTTGGTTTTCTTTTTCTTCATTCCTTTTAATATTCGTTGTTTTTTTTTTCTAGTTCCATACAAATTTTAGGATTATTTGTTGTTGTTGCTATTTTGATTAGGGATTGCATTGAATGTGTAGATTGCTCTAGGTAGCATAGACATTTTAATAATATTTGTTCTTCCAATCCATGAGCTTGGAACATTTTTCCATTTCTTTGTGCCTTCCTCAATTTCTTTCATGAGTATTCTATAGTTTTCTGAGTACAGATCCTTTGCCTCTTTGGTTAGATTTATTCCTAGGTATCTTATGATTTTAGGTGCAATTGTAAATGGGATCGACTCCTTAACTTCTCTTTCTTCTATATCATTGTTGGTATATAGAAATCAAACTGATTTCTGTGCATTAATTTTATATCCTGCCAATTTATTGAATTCCTTTGTGAGTTCTAGCAGTTTATGGGTGGACACTTTTGGGTTTTCCCGTAGAATATCATGTCATCTGCAAAGAATGAGAGTTTGACTTCTTCTTTGCTGATTCAGATGCCTTTTATTTCTTTTTGTTGTCTAATTGCGGAGGCTAGGACTTCTAGTACGATGCTGAATAGCAATGGTGATAGTGGACATCTTTGCTGTCTTCCTGACCTTAGAGGTAAAGCTCTCAGTTTTACCCATTGAGAATGATATTCACTATAGGTTTTTCACAGATGGCTTTTGTGTTATTGAGGTATGTACCCTCTATCCCTACACTGTGAAGGTTTTTAATCAAGAACGGATGTTGTACTTTGTCAAATGCTTTTTCTGCATCTGTTAAGAGGATCATATCATTCTTGTTCTTTCTGTTATTTATGTAGTATATCACATTGATTGATTTGTGAATGTTGAACCAACCTTGCAGCCCAGGAATAAGTCCCACTTGATCATGGTGAATAATCCTTTTAATGTACTGTTGGATCCTATTGGCTAGTATTTTGGTGAGAATTTTTGCATCCATATTTGTCAGGAATATTGGTCTGTAATCTCCTTTTTGGTAAGGTCTCTGTCTGGTTTTGGGATCAAGGTAATGCTGACCTCATAAAATGAGTTTGGAAGTTTTCCTTCCATTTCTATTTTTTGAAACAACCTCGGAAGAATAGGTATTAATTCTTCTTTAAATGTTTAGCAAAATTCCCCTGGAAGCCATCTGGCTCTGGGCTCTTTGTGTTGGGAGATTTTTGATTACTTCTTCAATTTCCTTGCTGGTTATGGGTTGGTTCAGGTTTTCCATTAACTCCTGTTGCAGTTTATAAGTCTCTAGGAATGAATCCATTTCTTCTAGATTGTCTAATTGGTTGGCATATAGTAGCTAATAATACGTCTCTATAATTGTTTGTATTTCTTCAGTGTTGGCTGGGATCTCTTCTCTTTCATGATTTTATTAATTTGGGTCCATTCTCTTTTCTTTTTTATTTTTTTAAGATTTTATGTTTTTATTTGACAGAGAGAGATCACAAGTAGGCAGAGAGGCAGGCAGAGAGAGAGGAGGAAACAGGCTCCTTGCAGAACAGAGAGCCCAATATGAGCCCCTGGGATCATGACATGAGCTGAACGCAGAGGCTTTAAACCACTGAGCCACCCAGGTGCCCTCTTTTCTTTTTGATAAGTCTGACCAAGGGTTTATCAATCTTATTAATTCTTTCAAAGAACCAGTTCCTAGTTTTGTTGATCTGATTTACTATTCTTTTGATTCCTATTTCATTGATTTCTGCTCTAATCTTTATTATTTCTCTTTTCCTGCTGGACCCAGACTTTATTGTTCTTTCTTCAGCTCCTTTAGGTGTAGGGTTAGGTTGTGTATTTGAGACTTTTCTTGTTTCTTTGAGAAAGGCTTGTATTGCTATATACTTCTCCCTGAGGACTGCCTTTGTTGCATCCTAGATGTTTTGAATAGTTGTGTTTTTATTTTCATCTGTTTTCATGTTTTAAAAAATTCTTTAATATCCTGGTTGACCCTTTTGTATGATGCTCTTTAGTCTTCACATATTTGAGTTCCTTCCACTTTGCTCTTGTGATTGAGTTCCAATTTCAAAGCATTGTGGTCTGAAAATATGCAGGGAAAGATTCCAATTTTTTGGTACCAGTTGAGACTTGATTTGTGACCCAGGATGTGATCTATTCTGGAGAATGTTCCATGTGCACTGGAGAAGAATGTGTATTCTGTTGCTTTGGGATGGAATGTTCTGAATTTATCTGTGAAGTCCATGTAATCCGGTGTGTCATTCAAAGCCCTTATTTCCTTGCTGATCTTCTGCTTTGATATCTGTCCATTGCAGTGAGTGGGGTGTTACAGTTCCCTACTATTGTTGTATTATCGATGTATTTCTTTAATTTTGTTATTAATTGACTTATTGAAATTCTGCTCTTTATCTCTCCATCTCAGTATCAATAAACCTGGAAAATAAACTGATAATCCAGAGGCTCCTTGGAAAATGTGACATTAGCAAAGATTGTCTTTAAATAAAATGCACTTTTCGATTTAATTTTTATTTGATTTTCATTTATTTGTGTTGTTTTGAAAAAAATAATTAGTATTTTGTGCCTCAGTTTTCTCACCTATAAAATGAGGATAGCTTATTAAGGCTGTCATGGATAGTCAATGAGAAAACCATGTAAAATACTTTGATAATGGCTGGTACATACTAGGAGCAGAATAACTCTTAGCTATGTTATTATTAATATTAATATATTAATATTTTATATAAACTGTAGAAGACCCAGAGAGTTATCCCTATTTCAATTTATGTTGGTGATTTTATTAGTTGGAATACATGATTGGACATAAATTCATGTGATAAATATTAAAAATCAAGAGTATTATGGACAAACTGGAACATATGGTATTATGATGAAGATGTACTTTTTTTTTGAGATGTACATTTTTGCTGACTAGAATACTTATGCCCACCTAGTGTAGCATCTTCTCTTTGTGAATTCTTCCTACCTGATGCCATTACTTCTGTTGCTTTCAAACTATTGTTCTTTTAATTATCAATGGAACTCTTTTATAATAAAATATCAGAGATTTTATTGTGGAATAAAATGTGGAAGTGTGCTCTCGGGACTGGGGTCCTTCACCCAAAGTCCTACTTATTTATCATCTCCATAACACCCCAGGCTCCTGGAAACATAGTTTGAAAACTTTATTTCTTATTGTTAGGGTATAATCAGTTCATCAGATAAGGGTTTTCTTTATAATTATTATGCCCTGGTTGTGTATTTCTTTCTTTCCTTTTCTTTTTTTTTTAAAAGAATTTATTTATTTATTTGACAGAGAGATCACAAATAGGCAGAGAGGCAGGCAGAGAAAGAGGGGAAAGCAAGCTCCCTGCTGAGCTAATACTTGATACTTGATCCCAGGACCCTGAGATCATGACCTGAGCTGAAGGCAGAGGCTTAGCCCTCTGAGCCACCCACGTGCCCCTCTTTCTTTTTTTAAAGATTTTATTTTATTTTTATTTCAGAGAGAGAGAGTGAGAGAGCGAGCGCATGAGCTGGAGGGACAGAAGGAGAGGCTGATGTGGTGCTTGATCTCATGGTCCTCAGATCACAACCTGAGCTGGAATCAAGAGTCTGATGCTTAACCAGCTGCACCAGTCAGATACCCCTGGTTGTGCATTTATAATGATATGCTTTATTTTCTATTTTCTATTTGGAGTTACTTTTGGAAAATACTTTAATCATTAATACCTTTACAAATGACATCTTGGAGTTGTTTATTTTTAGAGATGTGTTGTTTCAGACATTTTATGTTGATTATTTTTTTCTCCTCTACAGAGGGTGATTTCTTTCTTTTTTTCTTTTCCTTTTCTTTTCTTTTTTTTGCCTTCCTTCAAATCAGATTACTCCATATCTAGGGTCTATGCTTCCTAAATTCCATGAATTTATCTTGATCAATATTCCCACTAAGTAAAGAGCTCATAGGAATATTTTTCTTATTTTTTTCTTACTTTTGTTAAGGAATAATTTATATAGAACGATTTAATAAGTTTAAAATGCACAGTTTAATTTTGACAGTTGTATGTTCATATGAAATCTCTACTACAATAAAATTAATATTTCTATCATTTCCAAAAGATTTTTACTGTCCCTTTACAGCTCATCCCTCCCTCCACCCCTGGCTCCAGGTGATTATTCATTTGCTTTCTGTCGCTGTAGCTTAGTTTGGACTTCATATAAATGGAATCATAATTTGTCTCTGGGTTCTTCCACTCAGCATAATAATGCTTTGAGATTAATGTATGTTGAAGCCTGTATGAATAATTCTTTTTTTTGCTGAGTACTATTCTATTGCATAGATATTCCACATTTTGTTTACTCATTCATCTGTTGATGAACATTTGAATTCCTTGTGGTTTGGGGCTTATTGTGAAAAAAAAAAGCTGCTATGAACATTGCTGTTTAAGTCTTTGTGTAAATGTATGTTTTAATTTCTTTTCGGTAATACCTATGAATGGAATGGCTGTGTATATAGCAGAGGTATGTTTGATTTTTTAAGAAATAATTTGTGAGAACTTATGTAGACCTTATCTGGCCTCACATAAGGATACTAAATCCACAGATTTCTTTAGGTAGAAAGCAGGTAGAAATCCTTATTGGCTTACTTACTTCTATATTTAATTGTTTATCATTTCCTTTGGGTTCCTAAAATAATGTCAGCATTCTTCTTCATCTCTCTGGTCCCACTGATACCATTTCAGGATTTCTTAGGTACCGGTTTTGTACCCAGTACTGCCGAGAGACTAAGGGGGCACACAGGACTTTGAGTTAATGAGGCAGCAAAATAGGGATCCCTCCTGTTGCCTGCACAGAGCTGAAGGGACCACAGCTATAGATTATGCTACAGGCAAAGTGTGACCAAACGCTTTAGGCTTTCGTTCCATTTACATGACTCACGCGCTAGAGGAAATGTGCCACCTTTGTTTGAGGGTGAGCGATATTTATCTATTTATTTTTAAATCAGGTGTGGCTCTTGAATGAAGAGGAAGTGCTATGTGAAATCCTAGGGTGTGTGAGAAAACTCTCCTGTTTCAATACCAGATATCTTTTGTCTAGACCAGGGCTTCGCCGTGTGTGGTCCCAGAACTAGTAGCATCCATTTGCCCAGAGAAAGTGTTAGAAATGTAAACTTTGGGCCTCACTGTGGACAAATTGAATCTGAAACAATGGATGTGGGATTTGTGTTTTAACAAGACCTCTCAGGTGATTCTCATCCACGCTCAAATTTGAGGACCACTCTACTAAACTCATTCCAATTGTGTAGATGGTTAGCTTTAGATTCGTTGGATTACGTCCTGGGTTACTGTGGGCAGTAGGGATAACGTTGCCGCAGCACCCATCGACCTCTCCCAGCATCTGCAACTCCTCTTCCACTCCTGGGCGGAACTCAGGCTCCGAGGCTCCGGTCCTCTCCCTTCGGAGCCACAGCTAAAACCCGGCAAGTGGACTTGGAGTTTGCTGGCCTGGGTGCCGGCCGGGCATGCGTACTGGCGAGAGCTCCGCAGCACGACCGCCGCGGAGAGATAGCCGCAGAGTGGAGCTGGGGGTGCTTGGATCAGGAACCGGAGCTGCGGGCTCGACGGCAGCGGCAGGTACTCGGCGCGGCGGTGGGGTTCGAGAGGAAGGCTGGAACGGTAGGTAGAAAACAAAGGTTCACTTCTTCGCTGGCGCACAGCGGCCGGAGGAGAGTATCTCCGATTTCCCTCGCTGGAGAGGCGGCTCCCCGCGCTAGCCTTCGCAGTGTGGCGCCCTCCGACCCCTGGGTGCGCACCTGCCTGGTGCCGGCAGCATGGAGTGCGGGCAGGTGTTAAATCATGTATTTATACTGCTTACATAGTAAGCCTGTGAACTGAATTATGATTCCCTGCTTGAAGTTAGGCATTTTGTTAACTTTCCTCTATCCCTCTGTCGCTCTTAAACTTTGGGTGGCCGCTGGCGAGGCTTTCTGATCCAGCCTGTTTCACTTGAATTCTCTGAGTGATTTTATTTGCCTTTGGTCTTTTGGTGCATAGGATCAATAGGGCTGGAGTGAAATCGCATCCGTGGTTTCTGGTTTTGGTGCCTTCCTGGAGCAGGGGACCTCTGGATGCGGCATAAAATATGTCAACTTTCAGCGAATTTCAGTGCCAAACACCTTACCCATTTCAGCAGCATTTTAAAGTAGAAACTTTATAGCCCCACTCCCTCCCCTTTCTTTTCTACATTACTGTTATTTCAGGCTTAATTTGGTGCTATTAAAAGAAAGCAGTCTTTTAGATGAGTAACAAGAGTTCTCACTTTTCTGTCCTTTATTTACTGTGTCCCATCTTACGGCTCATACCCAGATATTTTACCCTGGGGCTGTGGTATTGGATACAGTTGTAGGAGGCTACAGCTGTGCTGCACAAAATTCTTGGATAACCTTATGAGTCATAAAATTTACGTCAGGGGGCACACACTGAACGTTATTTAGGTAGACTGTTAAATTTATGATATGGGAGGCATATATATAGAATTGATGAGTTTAGGAAAAATAAATTTTTAGTTCAGGAAGGGAAATCTATATGGAAAGGGAATACAGAAACCTGCCTTTCCCTCCACCTTCTCTCCTTCCCATGATGAATGTTTTAATGGCAGAAATAATATACAGTTGGTTTAGTTTGGGACTGTTAGAGACCTTCGAGGTCAACCAGTTCAGCTGCTTCAGTTTACAAATGAGAAAACTGAGACCAATGAGGTTAAATGACTTGCTGTGGCTGCTGGAGCCCCTCCTGGCAAAGCTGGGCCTATGGCCCAGGTTTTCTGATTTCAGGACTCTTTTTACCATTCCCCTGTCCCTTCACGGTTTGAATAGATTTTTAAACTTTTTTTTCTACTGTCTCATACTGTCTGGTTTAATCAGAAAATTAGTCATTCCTATTATTAAGCTTGATCAAACTCTATAAACGCCTTTCAAAAAGTGCCCTCACTCAAGCCCCACCTACAAATTTGCTGATTTTGAAACCTCCCTCCTTTCTTGTCTCAGCCACATTGGCTCAGAATGCCTTCTTGCCTCCTTCCCTGAAGTCCTGACCACACTGCAGGGTGTAACTCAGGTGTGATCTCTTCTTGAAGCCTTCCTTGATTAGTGTAGCCAGAAAGTAGCTCTCCCTCTTCCAAACCCTGTAGCATGTATTACTGTTGCCTGTGCCACTAGTAACCCGTCATCTTTAGTATCTTTAGTATCCCTGATTATTGTATTTTAGCACATGTCTCAACCTACTGATCAGTTTGTAAGCTTTTAGAATATAAAGCTTTTGACGTAGACATCCCATCCAGCACTAAAGCACTAAGTATGTTCTCAGCCACCATTCGTGGGAGGTGAAGTATGGACCATTTTGTAAAGGGATTTTTTTTTTTTTTTAAGATTTGTTTATTTTGAGATAGCAGGGTGAGGGGCAGAAGGGGAGGGAGAGATCTGAAGCCAACTCTGCACTTAGTGCAAGGCCCCAATGCAGGGCTGGATCTCATGACCCTGAGATCATGACCTGAGTGGAAACCAGGAGTCGGACACTTAACCAACTGAGCAACCCAGGCACCCCTAATACAAGGATTTGATGTGGCTATTGTGTAATATGGGGGAGGTATAATGAGACAGTGGCCAAGTCAAACCAGCCTAATGGGGTGATCCTCACATTTTGATGAGAACTCAGGGATTAATTTGGGGAGTGGTGATGAAGGGGTAAGATCAAGGGAGAGTTGCCCAGATCTGCTCTTAAGCATGTGACTCTTAAGTGCTTAGTGGAAAGCACAGATTTAAGAAATGATGTAAAGGAAAGGAAAAAGCTTTTGTTTAAAGACTAGATGAAGAGAAGAAAAGACATATTGGAAATCAGTTTCAGGCTTGGTATGTTGGTAATGGGCTTATAATGTTGTTTTTACCTCATAAGTATCTCTGTGACATTAGCTTTTTCTGTTTCTTACAGTTACTGATATAGTTGTCTATTTCCCATTCTAGATGATAAGTTTTTTGGGGGATGATCTTTAATCCCTCACAGTGCTAGGCACTGTGTTTTTGCAGTATTAGATACTCGGTAGTTGTTGCATGAATAAATAAGTGTATTTCAACGTGGGCAAGGTGGGCATTTAGGATCTTAGAGCTATCAGATAGTGCTTTATCCTGACCATCCCCTCATTATAAGAAGAGGAACTGAGTTATGCTTAACTAAGCTAGTTACTGTGAACAGAGCTACACCATCTCCTCACTACTAGCTCATTTCATTATCTCTAACTTTTTGAGGTTATTAGCCTCAAGATTAATTTGAGTTGGCAACAGGGCACTCCAGTTTGAGATTTTCTGTGGATCGAAAACCCTCAGAGGCCAATCTAAAGGGGGGAACTTGGTGGCCAATGGGAGGATGTCTGTGTTATTGGAAGAGATGAGACACAAAATATGACTGGTCATTTCCAGGTTGAGTACACAGATTGAGGAGGGGTGAGGCTGCAGTCCTGGGAATCTGTGCATGATGGAGTTGAGGAGGAATCTGGAAAGCACATGGTAGCCTAACTTCTCTAGGACAGAAGACATAAACAGGAGGACCTGAAGTCCTTGGATTGTGAGAGTATTTGAGGATATATTTTACAGTACTGGGAGGTGGAGAACAGTGGCTGTGGGGGTAAGGTTGAGAGAGAGTTATGATCAGACTCTCTACTTGGAAAAATAAGACAGAAGGCTGTGCTTCTGAACCCAAAATAAATTCAAGAGGTGGTTTGGATATTTGTTTATTTGGAACAGATGTTGCAAATAGCCATTTTGCAAATCAAAACATCACTCTTTCACTGAGCTGCACACAGCATTGAAGGAGCTATTGACAGCATGTCTTTTTCACTGACATTCACAGTGTAGTTGACCACCAGCTTCAGTTGATAGTGACACCTGTTCTTGTAAGGGAGTCAAGGAGTGACGGGTCGAGAGGAGAGACAGAGCTTGAGAGATGGTTCGCTGAAGGGAGGGGAAGGGTTGGCCAGGTATAGAGGGATTACCTTTTTTTTTTTCAATCATGACATTAGTCAAAATTGGTTGGACAGCCAAATGCAAAGTCAGGTAGTATGTTGAAGTTAATGTCTCATACACTTAAAAAAATGCCTGAAGATTACATTCTAGAATTATATATCCTAGCACTAGCAGTATTATAAAATGACTGTATTCTGGGATAAAGAAGATGTGGTATACACAGACAGACACACACACACACACACACACACACACACACACACACACACACACAGTGGAATACTATGCAGCCATCAAAACCCCAAAATCTTGCCATTTGCAACAACGTGGATGGAACTAGAGGGTGTTATGCTAACGGAAATAAGTCAATCAGAGAAAGACAATTATATGATCTCTCTGATGTGAGGAATTTGAGAAACAAGACAGAGGATTGTAGGGGAAGGGAGGAAAAAAATGAAACAAGATGGGACTGGGGAGGGAAATAAACCATGAGACTCTTAATCTCAGGAAACAAACTGAAGGTTTCTGGGGGGTGGAGGAGGGATAGGGTGGCTGGGTAACAGACATTGAGGAGGCTATGCGCTATGGTGAGTGCTGTGAATTGTGTTAGACTGAAGATTCACAGACCTGTACCCCTGAAACAAATAATACATTATATGTTAATTTTAAAAAATGACTGTATTCTGATCTTTCTCAAAATAATAATGGTAATATTAGTAACTAGTATTATAGAATGTTTTCCATGGACCAGACACTGTTCTAAACACTTTAAAAGTGATATGTCATTGAATCTTTACTCCTGTTTTACAGATGAGAAAACAGAGAGTTAGATAAAGTTACATTTCTGAGGTCATACAATTGACAAATGTTGAAGTGAGTTTTGATCCCAGGCCTGCCTGTCCCCAGGCATGGAAAGCTCAAATAACTTAATTGACTATCCTAACAAAATGCAAACCTTTTCTTTTCTTTTTTTTTTTTTAAGATTTTAAATTATTTATTTATTTGGCAGAGAGAGGATGGCAAGAGAGGGAATACAAACAGGTGACATGGGTGAGGGAGAAGCAGGCTTCCCGCTGAGCAGAGAGCCCGATGCAGGGGTTGGATACCAGGAGCCTGGGATCATGACCAGAGCCAAAGGCAGACACTTAACAACTGAGCCACCCAAGCCCCTCTCAGAATGCAAAGCTTTATCTGTGGTAACTCTAATAGATGCTTAGAGTGGCCACAGATTTTAGCTGGTGAAACTCTCAACATTCTATGAGCCAGACTTTAATCTGAGAAACAAAACAGCAGTGGTGAATCCAGTTTTTGTTTTTATTTAAAAAATTACTAGTTTTGTTTTTATTTAAAAAATTATTCCACCTAGCAGTATTATAAAATGACTGTATTCTGGGATAAAGAAGATGCGGTTTTTTTACCACATCTTTATTCTGAGCACCAGTTATGGAAACAATATGTGACTGCAACCAGTACTTTCTATCTAAGGCAGTCGAACTATTTGATCAACATCAGTTTTAGGTCATAGATTGTCGTGCATCACTTTGGATTTTACAGTTGTGATCTGTGGGGTAGATGTCGTGCATCACTTTGGATTTTACAATTGTGATCTGTGGTTTTTATTTCCTTTTTTACCCTCAAAGCATCCCTGGAGGCGATCTGCAACTCTTTCTCTGGATACACCATAAAGCTATTTCTGTTCTGCTCCTGTCCTCTTTCAGAGGGTAGAGCAGGGGTAATGGAGGTGAGCTGGTGTAGTGATCCAAGAGATGCCTCTGAGTTAGGAGTGTGTGAAATTCACTTTGTGTATGAGTTTAAGGACTCTCAGGTGATCATGTTTGTAAGGATTTTTTTTTTCCCCTGGGGTGGCAGATCTATTGCTGGAAGCTCTTGGAATATCTGTGGGTCTTGACCCTTATCCTGATCTTAGGTCTTTGAACCGTGGTCAAAACCCCTAGGGAGAATCCAGGCCTGAACTCATTCTTCTGGGATCCTCAAGATCAGTGAGTTCTGAAGTCAGTGTAGACTTATTGCAGTTGGAGGTGGGTGTAGAGACCTCAGGGAAGGCCCCAGGTCAGAGACAAATAATTTAGAGTAAGGACTGGCAGTCCCCAGATTTGACCAATGAGTTGTCCTTGAGAAGGTGCCTCCCTTTCGCCTCCTTGATGAACTTAATTTCTCCCTCCTGGGCCTCTGGAAATGTAATCCGTCTGAGAGCATTCTTCTGAGTCCCCTTTCCATTTCTTCTGCTTTACCATCTCCTGGTTCGGTGCTTTCCCAGGGCATGTGCACTGGATATGAAAGGAAAGGCCACTAGCTTCTGGCCTCCGCCCATTTCAGTTCTTCTCAACATCCAAGAACTCATCATTACCACGCAGCTCTTTCCCTGAACAAAGATCCAAATCCACGTTTATTCTGGATGATGATGAAAATCAGGGACCAAACAAAAAAGGCCGGCCTTTGTACTGCAGGCAGGTTTATAGGTTATAAAATGGCTGTACAAGTTTGATTGCTGGAAATTTTGCTGACATAAAAGATCATGAGATGTGAGGCTGTGTCAGCTTTGATTTTTTTCCCCATGTTCCTGTGTCTCAAAGTACTTACTGGCTGTTTTTGGTGAGAAGTATGTAGCATGTCTTCTGTAAAAGCAAGTTGCCTTTTAGTTACACTGTGGGCACAGAAAGGGCATGTGTTAGAGTAATAATTGGAGAGTTTCTCGTTTCAAATACTTGTTTTATCAGAAAGTTTTTTTTTAAATTTTGCCTATTAGAGAGAGAGCGAGCACCTATCTACAAGGTGGAGGGGGGAGGGAGAGGGACAAGCAAACTCTGTGCAAGCATGGAACCCAATGTGGGGCTTGATCCCATGACCCTGTGATCATGACCTGAGCTGAAACCTAGAGTCAGATGCTTAACTGACTGGAGCCACCCAAGTGCCCTTTATCTGAGAGTATTTTTTTTTTTAGGAGAATTACAGGTTATTTGCTCACGAAGTCCAGTGGTGAGGGGACTTTAGACCTTATAAGAAACTTTTAAGCAATTCAGAGCTTTATATTAAAGTTACAAGAATATTTGGATGATAACTTACTGCACACAGACATGCCTCCTTCAAAAAATCCAAGCCAACCACAGAGGACACATGAGAAACTGTCTTTTCCGATAGTAACGTGGATGGATGTCTTTGTAAGGTGAAAGGTTTGTGGGGGACCTTCTTCATGATAAAAAGCAAAAGATTTTTGGGGGAATGGTTGGCATTTACCTTATTTATTTTATTGTTGAGAAGTTTAAATTGTTTAAAAACCTAGGAAATAATGCATTTTTTTAAACTTAAGAAATTATGTAATCCCCTTCAATTTGTTGCGGAACCAAGAAACGAGATTGTAGTGGTGCTATCAAAATAGAATATGGATTGAATTTGGGATCGAAACATTGGTAAATGTGTGGAAGAGGATCAGTCATGGTAATTAAGCCTTGGACCAAGGTCTACTTGTTTAAACCTTCTTCCCTGTAATGAATTCCCATGTGGGACTCTCTGTACTCCATCAATAAAAGAGTAAATCTACCCCACAGATCACAATTGTAAAATCCAAAGTGATGCACGACAATCTATGACCTAAAACTGATGTTGATCAAATAGTTCGATTGCCTTAGATAGAAAGTACTGGTTGCAGTCACATATTGTTTCCATAACTGGTGCTCAGAATCTAGATTAAATTGTTGAAATAAAAGAAGAGCAGGTTCAGAATCGACTCACTTACAGTGAATGATCAAGGGCACAAGTAGACTTTTTGTTTCATTTCACTTGGTCATCTTAAATGCCATCCTTTGTTGCTATATTGGTTTCTTTTTTTTTTTTTGTCCTTGATGATATATATTCAAAGTGTACTGTTATAGATAAAAATCAATGCAAAGTAGAATTTTGAGGTTTGATAAATGAGTCTCTGCTTAGGTTTTAATTGCTATTCATCAATAATTTGGTGGGAATACAGTACCAAGGTAGTACATAATTGAACTTTTAGCTCGATACCAAGTTAGTATTTATAAACTTTGGGAACAAACCCAAATTTCTCAGACTCCTGAATTCTTTCATCTATAGGCTCTCTCAGTATTTTGTCCTGATGAAGTCTCCGTTTTCCATCCTCTCTCCTCAGCTTTAGGTTCACTGGGACACTCTTTTGGTCTACATGGTGTTTTCAAGAGTGGCCCAGTTCTGGCCGAGTATAGTGTTAACAGGTCAGTGTTAACGGCTGGCACTATGTTTACGGTGCTAGCCGTGAAACACAGCGCACATAAATTCAGTGTTGTTGTTTTTTTTTTAGCAAAGTTGTCATGTGAGTGAATTAATTTTGGAAAAACAACAATAATAGCAATTGGCTTTATCCTTTTTCTTATCTTTATACAGCCCAAGTTAAACTCAAGATCACTGTCAATGGAAAAAGGTAACTTGAGAATCTCTGACTAAGTAGTGATCAATCAACATGAGCTGGGTAATTTAAAATTTAGATATCTGAAATCCATTGGCCTATGATCGGGGGCATGGATGGGAAGTTGAAGTCTGACCTCATGAGAAGAGAGTCCTTCTCTGCAGTTGAATGTTTAATGATCAAACAAGAGTGAATGTGAAAGCAATTAGTAAACTATAAGGTAAGGAGTAAGATATTTATTGGTAGTTTTAATAGTTTTCTGACCTTGCTGCCTTTCACTAATCAATAGAAAGACTTTGAGGTGACCTAGTTGGAAGGGACAGGGATGGAACTCATATCCATATCTTCTAATTTCAGCATTTGACAAAATGTCAGGGCTCAGCATTGGGACCATGGTCATAGCCAAGACAGGTACAGTATCCCTGTCCTTTTGGAGCTTCAATCTAGCTGCAAATCTAGTGCTCATTCAATCAATCCATATTCTTTGATCAAATTTATATTTTGATCAAATTTTATATTTGGTTTTTATAAGATCCTAAGTATGTTTGTAGCTAAATCTTTTTTTTAAAAGATTTTATTTATTTATCTGACAGGGGGAGTGACAGAGGGAGAGGCAGGCTTCCCTCAGAGCAGGGAGCCTGATGTGGGGCTCGAGCCCAGGACTCCGGGATCATGACCCAAGCCGAAGGCAGACGCTTAATGACTAGCCACCTAGGTGCCCCTGTAGCTAAGTCTTGACTATGGAGCTCTTTAAGGGATTTCTCCATTGCCAGAGGTACAATCAACAACTGCCTCCTAAACTTCAGATCCCATTTGATTAGATATTTATTAATCTCCATTAGGATGAGAGGGGTTGGATGCCTCTGAGCAGTGTTTTCATTGTCAATCAGGGGCTTGTTGCAGAATAATTTTCTTTCCTCTGCAGAAAGGACTGCAGCTAAATAAGGAGGTAAGTTGGGGGCAACGCTGTGAGTTAGAGACATCCCTACATTCATGCATTCTCAGTCAGATGGAGCAGGCAGACACATGGACAACCTGGGACAAGAGTAAACACTAGGAGAGAAGGGCAGAATGAAGCTTTGAGGGAGCCCAAGATGAGAGCAATTAATTCTGTTCAGTAGATTGAGGAAGGTGTCAAGACTTTTGAGCTGAGCCTTGAAAACACAAGTTGAAAAAAAAAAAAAAATGAAAACACAAGTTGAATCTACAGAGAATAGATGGAGGAAGAAGAATTCCTTGGAGAAGGGACAGTAGGAGAAAAAGCAGGCAGAGAAGAAAGAGCTGGCCTGTTCAGAAAGCTGTAGGTACTTGAATGTGTTCTAAAACATGAGCATGCCTAAGAATCCCTTGGAGAGCTTAGTGAAAAACAAGATTGCTAGGTCCCAATTCCAGAGTTTCTCCAAGTCTGGGATGGGGCTGGAGATTTCATTTTAGGAAGTTCCAGGTGAGACTGAGGCTGCTGATCTGGGAACCACACTTTGAGAAACAGTGGCCATGTGTGATAGATGAGCTAGGAAGAAATGATTTTCTTTTGGAACTGTACTACCTTCACAAAATTGAAATTTCAGGTTTTGTTATTATTTTTCGAGCTTATTTTCTAAGTAATTTCTATACCCAACGTAGAGCTTGAACTCATGATCCCAAGATCAAGATTCACATGCTTTGCTAAGCCAACCAGGTACCCCATTGTTTTGTTTTTTAATTAGTCTTATTTACCAAGCGATTGCTGCCTTGAGCCTCTTGCTGTTCCCTGGAAGTTCCTTATCGGTTCTATACTCCAGCCCCCCTTGTTCTCCCAAGAAATCAATCCTTTACTTTTTTTTTTTTTTTTTTAAGATTTTATTTATCCATTTGTCGGGGGAGAGGGAGAGAGAGAGAGCACAAGCAGGGGGAGCAGCAGAGGGAGAGGGAGAAGCAGACTCCCTGTGGAGCAGGGAGCCCGATGTGGGGCTCGATCCCCGGACTCTGGGATCATGACCTGAGCTGAAGGCAGACGCTCAACAACTGAGCCACCCAGGCGCCCCAAAATCAATCCTTTTCTTATGTTACATACTTTTAAATAAATAACTGCTGTTTAGTTAGTATGGCCATTCCACCTATGGAAAGCTGGACAGCCAACATCAGCTAGAGGATGATAGGAGTAGACCCTAAACCAAGTATGAATGATTAGTATATTCACAGGGTATATACTTAGATTTTATTTTTGTTAATCTGGATGTGATGTTAAACTTTATTCAACAAATATTTTTGGAATAGTTTATAAGCTCTGAGCTAAAAGGTAGGATGTGCACAATGGTGTCAAGTTCCTTCCCTGCCCTCTGAAAACGTGTAGTTTTATAGGAGGGTTAAGATGAATGAATTCATAGCTCCAGTACAGGGCGGTTGATGCCATGTGCTGTAGGAATGATAGAAACTAAGGGTGATGGGACTGAGGTGGAGGAAGGCTCACTTTCCATTGCAACAATTAGGGCAAGCAAGGACAGAGTTGAGGGATTGATGATTAATACTGCCTTCTGATGTTTTACATGTTTTTGTAAGCCATCTGAAATAAGGGAGCATTTGTCTACATAAAGCAAATAATGGAAGAAGGGCATTTGAAGGAGGCAGGCATTGAAGGATGGCAGGTGCTCACCAGTCAGTAGGGAGAGGAAGAGGAAGAAGAGGAGGTGTTCCAGAAAATGTGGGTGACTGAACCTCAGAATGGAGGTGTGGCAGGGCAATGCAGGTACAGCCAGGGGTGAATACTCTGTTCATTTTGGGAAAGTGCAGGGAGATGAGACTAGAAAGGCATTTAGGGAAGGTTGTAGAGCATTTTGAGTATGAGGTTGTGGGATTTGGGCTTTATTCTCTAGGCCATATTGAGTCATAGATTTATCTTGGCTTACCCTATCAGTTCCCTCCTGACCCCCAAACACATCAGAAAAGGAGGAACCCTATTTCTTATAGTGCATTTATCTGTAGTTCGTACTCTCTTGGATAAACACCTAAAAATGCTTTCCCCTGGCTCTGATTTTAGTATGTGTATTTCAGTCATCTTTTGGATTTGTAGAAATCAATCTATCATTAAAGGCTTCTGTGTCTTTCAGAAATACGTAAAATGTAAAGGACAACTGGTTTCAGTTTCTGAGAGACAAATGATAAAAATGAGACAAAAATACATTACTGGGTTATTTATGCTGCATGTTCTGGATTGTTCTGGGAAGACAAGGGAATTCAAAAGTTAAGGCTAAGGATTTAAATATGGTGTCTTTTTTTTTTTTTTTTAAGATTTTGTTTATTTATTTGATAGATTGAGTGAGCACAAGCAGGGAGAGCTGCAGGCAGAGTTAGAGAGAAGCAGGCTCCCCATTGAGCAGGGAGCCCGATGTGGGACTTGATCCCCAGGACCCTGGGATCATGATCTGAGCTGAAGGCAGACATGTAACTGACTGAGTCACCCAGGTGCCCTTAAATATGGTGTCTTAAGCGGATACTTTCAGGCTGACTCCCAAGTGCTGAAAGATTCCAAAGATAAGGGCAAATGACAATGTGGTTTCTCCTCAGAATTGCTTCAGTTATAAATGGGGTGATGTCTCCTGGGTTAGTGCTGACTTAGAAGAGCTGGGGATTAAAGGGCACTGAGGCCAAGTGGTTCCTTTTGTTCATCTTTTTGGGGGATGGCTACAGATGGGAAAGACATTTCTGTCTCATTAAGATTATAAGACTCTTCTGTGTATATCCCTTGCAAGGTCTCCTGTGCTGAGAACTACAGTGTGGTGAGAATACCAAAAAACAGTGGATTTGTAAGTAGAAATTGCCACTCTGGTGCTACCACTTGCTTCCTGACTGATAAAAGAGGCAGTGTAGTGAGTGAGTGGGACAGAGCTGACTGACTCCCCCTTGCCCACAATCCATAGCTAAAAGTTTCAGTGGGTGGGAAAGTCATGTAGCCTATCTGAAACTTGGTGGTGGTGGTTTGTATTTTGTTGTGGTTGTTCTTTTTTTTGTTGTGGATTAAATAAGAGAAAATAGTTAAATCAAAAGATACTGTACACATTTTAGATTAAAATCTTCCAATAGGGGTGCCTGGTTGGCTCAGTCTCAAGAGCATGGAACATTTGATCTCTGGGTTTTGAGTTTGAGCCCCATGTTGGGTATAGAGTTAATGAATAAATAAATAAAAACTTCTTTTAAAAAACGTAACTTTTTAAAAAAATAAAATATATATATAATCATATAATTATATAATATATAATTATTATATATATATAATTTTATTTATTTGAGAGAGAGAAACACAGCCACACAAGCAGTGGGAGTGAGAGAGGGAGAAGCAGGCTTCCTGCCGAGCAGGGAGCCCTATGTCGGACTCGATCCCGGATCTCCGGGATCATGACCTGAGCTGAAGGCAGTTGCTTAACCAACTGAGCCACCCAGGCGCCCCTGAAATAAAATTTAACAACACAAAGATTTATTCAAAATTCTGGGGCAACAGATGTGGATGGCCGTGTAGAGTATGAGTTGCTGCTGCTTCTCCCCCTCCTCCTCCATATCTAACCCCCCCCCAACCTGTGTGAGCTTCTTGAGGGCAAGATTATGTCTTTCTAACTTAGTATCCCCATTGTCTTTTTAAAAAGATTTTATTTATTCATTTGATAGAGAGAAACACAGCTAGAGAGGGAACACAAGCAGGGGGGAGTGAGAGAGGGAGAAGCAGGCCCCCCACCAAGCAGGGAGCCCGATGCAGGGCTTGATCCCCGAACTCTGGGGTCATGACTTGAGCCAAAGGCAGATGCTTCACTACTGAGCCACCCAGGTGCCCCTGTATCCCCATTGTCTTATTCGTAGTAGGAAATTGATAAGTTGTTGAATGAATATATAAAAAGGAATTAATGAGTGGATGTATATATACCCACCCCCTCCCTGTCACACAAGTACTTTCTACTTCTACTTGCTTGTAGAGACTTAAGATCCATGGTGCCTTATTTTACTTATTTATTTAGGTTCTGCACCCAATGTGGGGCTCAGACTCATGACCCCAGAATCTAGAGTCACGTGCTCTACTGACTGAATTGGCCAGGCTCCCCCTGGTACCTTATTTTTTTTTTAGACTGCCAGCCTCCTGTCTGTTATTCTGACAGTAAATCTCTCAAGATTAACCTGGGTCTTATCCAGGAGACACAACAGCATAGCTTGAGTTCGAAATATAAGGATCTTTGTAGATTCACATGCGTTCTAAACTAATTCTAGAAATGAATTAAATAATATTTAATAATGTTTTACATGTGGATAACGTATGTAATACTGATTTCACCTCCGAAATAAACTGACACTTATAAATTGAGGTTATATGTTGTGATGAGCATTGGGTATTATATAAAACTGATGAATCACAGACCTGTACTCCTGAAACAAATAATACATTATATGTCACTTAATTGAATTTAACTTAAAAAAACAAATTGAGGTTATATTCCTCTTGAAGTATTTTATAATGTGTTAAGAAGAATCTGATTGGGTGTAGGAGAATGTCTTATAGGGATGCTCAGAGAAGTGTATATTAATACCACTGATCCGTTAGAGGCTTAGATATTTACTTTTCCTGCAGTTAAATCAAGCAAGAACCAAAAGTAATTTTATTCTACCTTAGGTTTCACGGTTTGTCTAATGTTAGCAGTACAGCTGACCCTTGAACTTCATGAGGGTTGGGGTGCTTACCTCCTCCCCCCATTTGCCCCTGCAGTGAAAAATCCATGTACAACCTCTGAATCCCCAAAACCTTTACTATGGCTAGCCTAGTGTTGACCAGAAACCGTCCCGATAACCTAAAAGCCTTACTGATAACATGAACAGTTAATGAACCCATATTGTGGAGGTTATATGTATTATAACACTGCACTATTATAGGAAAATAAGCTAGAGAAAAGAAAATGTTATTAAGGAAATTATAAGGAAGAGAAAATACATTTACAGTACTGTACTGTATTGAAAAAATATCTGCATATAATTGGACCCATGCAGTTCAAATTTGTGTTGTTCAAGGGTCAACTATAATTCAGTTCTTGCTTCATGAATTTAGGCTGAACTGGGCAAAAATTCATCTTTTCAATTTGAATAAAGTAGTTTCATTTTAAAAATTATTATATTTCTTGTTACTATACATCTGGAATGTGTAGAATAAAAAATTCACCTTGCTACATTTTTGCTGACTTAAGTTCTACCCACGTGATATGTATTATGCTATGGGAGACTAAGTGCTAATTGAAGTTTTCTGCAAGGTTGGTATTAAATTTCTCATAGGATTAGGACAGTAAGTAGTGGGAGAACTGAAAACATTGTAATTTTCTAGTAATTCAGAGGAAATGACTACATTCTGAGGAAGTATACTAAAACAGTACATTGATGCTCATTTTTGTAAGTTAGTTTATTATTAAATATTAGTGGGAATATTCTTTGTCTTATTTCACATCTCAGGCATGCTTTAGGGAGGCCTTATGTATGTTGTGCATTGGCTCACTCATGCCTTCTCTGTGTGCATGTTCTTTCCATTATGTTATGCCCTTAGGCATTGTGATAAGGGTATTACAAAATCAAGCAGCAAGACATATAGGGAAATTACTGGTTTCATGGTTTCATCTTAACCAGACATTGTCAAAATCTTTGTCTTGAATAGGATTAAACAGTGTTCCATCAGTGTTCTTGGTGCATGTGATGAGATTGCTGTTTTTTAAATAATAGCTTTATTGAGGTATAATTCGTGTACTATTCAAACCACTCATGTGTAAGTCTGTTTTAGAATATTTTTATCTTTCTGTATCCATTAACATTCCTTATTTCCTACCCACCCTCTGCATAGGCAATGACAGTTCTACTTTGTGTTACATATTCTTGAAGTTTCATATGAATGGAATCATACAATACGTGGCCTTTGTGTCTGGCTTGTTTCACTCAGCATAATGTTTTTGAGGTTCATCCATGTTGGAGTTTTAAAATTTCATTCTTTATGGCTGAATAATAGCCCATTGTGTGGATCTTGCCACATGTTATTTGTGGATCAATTTATGGGTATTTGAGTTGTTACCACTTTTGGCTATTACGAGTATTGCTGCTGTGAACAAGTTTTTTTGGGGGGAGGCATGTGTTTTCATTTCTCAGGTATAAGTGTAAGTGGAATTGCTGGGTCATGTGATAACTTGTTTACCATTTTGAGGAATTGCCAGACTATTTTCCACTATGACTGCACCACTTTATTTTATTATTTGGTGACTATAGCATTTTACATTCCCACCAACAATATATGAAGGTTCTAGTTTCTCCACATCCTTACCAGCAGTTGCCATTCATCTTTTTGGTCATATTGGCCATCTTGGTGTGAAAGTGGCATCTCATTGTGGTAACATTTTTTTTTAAAATAAACTCTAGTTTTTAGTATGGTTTTAGATTTACAGAGAAATTAAGTAGGTAGTAGAGAGAGGTCCCATGTGCCCCCATACTGACACACTAATAGCTTACCCTATTAACATCTCAACATTAGTGTGGTACATTTGTTATAACTAATGAACCAATACTGTTACACTAGGATTAGCTAAAATCTATAGTTTATTCATATTTCCTTAGTTCTTACAGAAAGTCTTGTTTCTGCATCAGGATCCCATCAAGATATCACACATTACATTTAGCTGACATTTCTCTGGCTTTGCTTGACTATGATTGTTTCTCTCTCTTTCCTTGTTTTTTGATGACCTTCAGAGTTTTGAGTAGTAGTCAGGTGCATTGTAGGATGCCCCTCTGTTAGAATTTGTTTGATTTTTCTTTTCTTGTGATTAGGCTGCATTGACATTGGTTTGTAGTATAAAAAATATTACATGAACGCAATTTACTTAGAATGTAGAAATACATGATCAGAACTGGAAATCAGCAAGAATATGGTTAATAGGAAATTCCCAGGAATTCAAAAAATTCAGTTTCCTCTGGCGAATGAACAGACCTGTAACTCAAGATGTATTTTTTTCTAGCAGGGACTTGAGCACTTTGGAAGACGATCAGATAAAGTAGGTGAATTTTATTAGTGCGACTGTTATTAAGGAGCATCTAGTCTAAGGGTAAAGCCACAGACATATTTTTCATTGTTTTAAATGTACCCAGGAATGATTTTTGCTTGTAATAAAACATAAAGTTAATAGAAATTCAGATTGACTTTTAAGAATCCCATGGTTCTAGGATGCCTGGGTGGCTAAGTCATTAAGTGTCTGCCTTCAGCTCAGGTCATGATCCCAGAGTCCTAGGATCCAGCCTGCTGCTCCCCCTGCTTGTGCTTGCTGTCTCTCTTCTGAGGCACCAAGGGTACAATATATGGTCAATATTTTGACCACTATCAATTCTAGTAATCCTGACAGATGCCTTGGGAAAGGGCAGGGAACTGTGGCTAGGGGATGCTGTGTCTTGTGGCCTGTCTTACGCAGCTGTCAGTAGTTGAACTGAGATTTGCCTCCAGGGCTGTGGAAATTTATTACTGTTATCCAGGCCAGGCTCCAGAGTTCCCGGAGGTTTTAAATCAGTAATGTTTTGAAGGGCATAGGCTTGAGTCCTTATCATACCGGGTATTTTTACTGCCAGCTGGAGGAGATAGCATCTCTGTCTGTTCAAGGCCCTACTGAAATCAGTCTGTTGAATTAACAGCGTACTTGTGGACTGCTAACAAAGGAGAGCCAGCTTTCCTGTGTCACCATGCCATCTTGTCTGCCTGTGGCCTACTAACTCCGCTGCCACATGTGCCTCCTGAAGTGAAGTCTGAGGGTCACAAAATGAGAAAGCAGCCATGTAGGAAAACAACATCTTCAGCTAAGATTTGTCAGTGGTTCCATTGCTTTATGTGCATTGCTCATGGTACGTTGCAGTAAGATCTTGAGTTTGTTAATAAGTGAGTAGCATAGAGGATTGGGTCCTAAATACTTATCTTTGAAAAAGATAATGCACATGAAATAATAAAGTAACACAGAGGTCTGAGGAAGGCTTGGAAAATTTCCTTATGTCATTCAGCTAGTCCTTTTAAATGGCCCAAGTTGGTTGATCACAGATTGATACAAGGTTTCTTTTGGTCATATTTTCTGTATGAGTTAGGGTAGGCTATCATGCAGGAGCAAATAGACCTGAAATCTCCATTGATTTCTTGTTCACATAAATGTCAGTGTGTATTTGCTGTTCTATCTGCAGTGACTCAGAGATCGTGGGTTACTGTGGTTTTTGTTATTTTGCTGTTTTAATGTGAGACTTCCAAATTGTCTTAACAGGCAAAGAGGAGCTAGAGGATCACATACCAGCTCTGAATTGCTTTAGCTTAGTGTGACACATATTACTTCTTCACACAACCCATTGATTAGAACTAATCACATGATCCTGCTGGAGGGGAGGGGAAGCACATGGCTATTCATTGAACAGTAAATATCTTTGCTTCACCTTCTTTACAGCAAGAGAAGTGGTTGGTTTGCCAAAACAGCAGCAACAACAACAAAACCCCCACCTAACCTAAACCCAACCTAAACCCAAACCCCTACCCCAAAAACTCCAGTACAGAGAGAAAAATATTGAATACTGAAATATTTAGTGGTAATTACTCGATACTAAATTCCAAATGAGCTTTGCCATAAACTAATAAATTTATAATAATTTAGGTATGGCTGATTCAGCAACTTGATATACATTTGTGGATATCAAGACTGCATCTTCTAAGGGAATAAAGACAAACTTTTAAGGAAAAAGTTACCTTTTTGCATTATAATTCTTCAGGTGATGATAATCATTAAAGCTTATATTTATTGAGGCATTCCTTTATTTTTTAAAGATTTACTTATTTTAGAGAGAGAGAGAGAGAGAACACAGCAGGGAGGGCCAGAGGGAGAGGGAGAGAGTCTTAAGCAGACTCTGCACTGAGCATAGAGCCCAGTGCGGGGCTTGATCCCATGACCCTGCGATCATGATCTGAGCTGAAACTAAGACTTGGATGCTCAACCAACAGAGCCACCTAGGTGCCCCTAAAGTAGTTAAACTGCTTTTTGCTTAAAATTATTACAGTGTAAGAAAATAGAAGTGATGACTAAAATTAAAAAAATTATTTTTCCTAAGAAGCAAGTACATAATTGCAAAAGGAAACACTTAGGAAGCAAGTTTTTTAATGGTTTTCAGTGATGTGATTTTTAACTTGTTTCTTTCTGGGGAGAAAAGATAATCAACTCAGACTCTAATTTGGCATAAACAGCATGCTGAGAACTGCTTCTTCTGCACTAACTGAATCATCACTGAGAATCAGGGTAAGGCCAGATTTACAATAGAGTGTTTCATCATGTCCAACTCAAAAATCATAATATAGATACCTTATATTTGTCTATAAAGTTTTCAAAATATTCTGCTGCCTGTGGCACATTATGTGGAAGGACTCTCTAATTATATTCCCAAGGGATCTCATTAGTTATCACAGTGGGCTGGCCATTCCACTGTAGATTTAGATTTAGCCCTCCCTGCATTTTCTTTCATTTGGATCAATGGAAAGTTTAGATACCAAAGTGAACACAACCTGTGAAAGATTCTTGGGCTGTTGAAAATTTCTGATTCACTTTGGGATCTGTTTTATGTTGAAACAGGAGGAAAAGGACTATGGAATCCATTCTTGTCCTGAAAAGTCTTAAGGAAAAAAGTTGTAACACATTTTATTTTCCCACTTAAGTGCTGCCCTTTTTTAAATCAGGATTTTAAATCAAATATTCACCTTGACACCAATTTACTCATCTAATCTTATGGGCAGAGACCAGGAATTCAAAAGTGCACAAATTTGTGCAAGTGTCTGTGACACTGCAGTCATTTAATGGTGGCTTAGCAGGACTTTCAACGTGTTCATTGTACCTGCAGATAACAGATGATTCAAGACAAGAAGAGATCTTCGTACACTTTTATTGCACCATGATCATTTCCAAAGTATGTAAATATTCTTTCTCAGTGGTCTAGCTTCATTCTTTTCTTTTTCTTTCCTTTTCTCTTTTTTGGTGTAGCTTATTTCTATATGAAAAGGGCTGCCAGGTGATGGTTTTTCCAAAAACAATAAAACTTTTATTTGTTTTATATATAATCTAAAATTAAATGTGCTTATGGAATTTCTGTTCTGTAACTACAGAGGCTAAGGCTACCTTTTCTTTCTTGAGTCCTGATCCTTTAGGGAACTAGAGACATTGAAAAGGGGATTGCTTGCCTTTTTATTTTGAGTCCCTTTACTGTCTTTATCCTCACCCTCCACGAGTCTGGGCCACTTTGGGATCAGTACTTACTCATTTGTTTATGATTCTTACAATTATGGCTTCAGGACTGAGAATGGAAGCAAGTACCAGCTGAAGAGGAAATAAAATACATGTGTTTCTGTCTCTCAACAGCATAGCACTGATAATTTGAGTTCAGGGGGAGCTCAGGAAATGAACAGTGGCAGGTGGTACTGAGTTCGTGCTGTCCTACTGTTCATTTACACATGCTCTATGGGAAATGAGAGTAGCCAGGGATCATAGGATTGTGGCAAACTGTTTATTCTGTGAAAAGGGCAGAGCTGTCATTGGCCTAGCCCACTGCTACTATGTAGAAAAAAAGGGTCAGTATTGCTAGACCTTCTGATTTTATTTTATTTTATTTTATTTTATTTTATTTTATTTTATTGTTTTAAAACCCTAAATAAAATCTAAATTGTATTTATATTGATTATCTGAATATTAGATATTATATATAACATGAAATGAAAAATTCTCAATATAGATAATAGGTGATTGAATGGTTTTTCTCTAATATTGTGTCACTGGTATTTTTCTGATAAAATATTGTACTCAAAATATATGACATGGTTTTTTTTTTATGAAATGTTCTGGTATTTTCATAAAGATGCATTCTATATTTAATGCATTTGAAATTGTTAATTCCTTCCATTTACTTATTTGAAAACAAATTATGCTAAATGAAAGATATTTTCAATTCTAAAAAGAAAAGATTTTATCTATTTGACAGAGAGCAGGATAGAGAGTGAGAGAAAGCACAAGCAAGGGAACAGCAGAGGGAGAGGGAGAAGCAGGCTCCCCACTGAGAAGGGAGCCCGACTCAGGGCTTTGACCTGAGCCGAAGGCAAATGCTTAACTGACTGAGCCACTCAAGTATAACTAGACCTCCTGATTTTAAAAGGGAAGATAGAAATCTGAATTTTATGTTAATTCCCTAATTTTGTATGTTCACTCCCAAATTTAAAAGATACTTAATGAGCCACAGAAGATATGTGTCCAGGCAGGATGTGGCCCCTAGGTTCCATTTTGTCTCTTGGTAGCCAGGTGTGCCTCTTAGGGTGGTGAAGAAGAAGTTACAAAAGCCCTGAGATGGGTGTGTCGGACTAGGGAGGTTATGACCTGTAAGACCTGGCATGAGTTTCACTGTTGCTCTCTCTCTCTCTTTTTTAAATTTTTTTATTTAAAGATTTTATTTATTTGACAGAGAGAAACACAGAGAGGGAACACAAGCAGGGGGAGCGAGAGAGGGAGAAGCAGGCTTCCTGCCGAGCAGGGAGCCTGATGTGGGACTCGATCCTGGGTTTCCGGGATCATGACCTGAGCCGAAGGCAGTTGCTTAACCAACTGAGCCACCCAGGTGCCCCTCTCTCTCTTTTTCTTTAAAGATTTTATTTATTTACTTGACAGGGAGAGAGATCACAAGCAGGCAGAGAGGCAGGGCAGAGAGAGAGGAGGAAGCAGGCTCCTCACCGAGCAGAGAGCCTGATGCAGGCCTCGATTCCAGGACCCTGAGATCACGACCTGAGCCGAAGGCAGAGGGTCAACCCACTGAGCCGCCCAGGCACCCTTTTTTCTCTCTTTTTCTTTTTGCTGAGAGATTGCATTTTAATTTTCTGCTCTTTTTTTTTTTTTTTTTTTTTAAGATTTTATGTATTTACCCATGAGAGAGAGAAAGAGAGGTAGAGGAAGCAGGCTCCCCAAGGAGCAGGGAGCCCGATGTGGGACTCGATCTCAGGAACAGGACCCTGGGATCATTACCTGAGCCAGAGATACAAATTTAACCATCTGAGCCACCCAGGTGCCCAATTTTCAGAAAGAGTGCCTGGGGATGTTGCTACCCTGTTAAGGACTCCAGGAGCTCACTTAGGCTTAGCAGAGATGGAGCAAAACTGGTTACACATTGGGGTTTGAAGCCAGGGTGTCACTTGAGAGCTAAGACTCAAGTATCTGCAGGATGGGCAGGACATAGCATAGAAGCAGAGCTGCCAGACCCAAGAATGGAAAATGGGTAGAAGGGATGGTCAAGAAGTGTGCTTTGCTTAGCTGTGTGTGGGGAGGGAGCTGTTGAGCCAGCCAACCTGGTCTGGACAGTTGTTGGTGATCAACCCAGGGAAGGAATCTAGGCTGAATTTCATGAAGGCTGTATGTCTTCTCTCTGTTTACACCCCTTTGGTGATACCTACATATTTTTCCACAACAGGAACATTATTCAGTGTGCACACTTGTCGTCATTTCATTTCAGCATTATGACTTAGACAAGTCACTCTGCTTCCAAAATGAGGGTACAGCCTTTGAAATTCCTACTCATTGCCGTGATCATATGCTGGATGCTATTGGGTCTAACGGCTGATAGTTTATACTATTCTCTTTTAACTGATTGAGAAATAGAGGCCTCTCAGAGTTCAAAATACCAACTTCATTCCCAGTGGAACTGGACCATGATTACAGCCTGTGGCCAAATGGTCTTCCTCATACATTTTCTCCCTAGATTTTTAACTTCTCTTCACCCCCTTCTAGGCAGACTTGCTGGATGGTTGCCTTTGGGTTGAAAGGGAGAGTTTGTGTCCTGAGGACAAAATACTGCTAAGGAGGAAAAGGGTAAGTCATGTGAGGACAATGACATTGAACACTTTAGTGCCATTCAGTGTAACAGTGTGTTCTCAAAGTGTGGTTGTCATGCAGGAAGCATTAGCATTACCGCAAAACTTGTTAGAAATGTAGATTAGTGGTCTTGAACCCAGATGAACTGAATCAGAGACTCTGGGGTGTGGGGCTTAAAAGTCTTGTGATTTTTGTTGCAGTTAAAGTTTGCGAATCATTGCAGTAGAGGAATAAGTTTCAGTGGACCTAGGACCCTTACTGTCTCACCAGTAAGATAAATCAGTGCTCCTCCCATGGGGAGGATGAGAAAAGAATGTAGAGGCCAAGAGTACTGCTTTTACAATAGGCTCTCATGGAAACATAAGATAGCTGATCATCTTGCCCTCTCTAGAGGACTGTTGTCTGAGAAAGACCAGCAGGTGCAAACATGAAGACTTTCTTTAACCACCTCTTTTCTCATCTGTTAAGGTTGCCTAGTTTCCTTAAAGAATAAAGGAGAGGCAAAAGAATGAATACAAGCAGGGAGAGGGAGAACACTGAAATATCATAGAAAGAAAATAATGGAATAGGTATTGTATTCCTTCCAATATCATTCTTTATAATTTACTCTTCATATGTTCATATTTTATTAAGTTTTTAGTCTCTAATTTTTCTAGTTGTGACCCCCAAGTGCAGGTCATTTGACTGTGATAGTCTCATTTGTCATTAGCATGGACTCAGTGACACTGGGCTCTTTTCTTCCTGTTTGTGTCTATTCCGTTTCATGTTACTGAATTGTGCATATTGCTCAGGGACATGATTATGTATGTTGCTCACATTCACCTGGACATTGAGACTGTTTATCTTGCTTTGTGACCTTGAGCACATTGTTCAGATTTATTTTCAGAGTCTTCAAATCAGAACAGAGGTTAACTATTAAAATACTCAGTGATAGCAAGGATTGATCTCAAACAATCCATATAGTTGGCATTTTATATTCTAAGGTGAATAAAGAGATAAATTTCTTAACTGCCTGTGCTTGGGAAAGATTTTTTTTTGCTTGCACTAACCTTTATAGAGGTTTGAAATAAAATTATACCTTGTTGGGTATATACAGCCTCAAAGAGATACGGATATTATAGTTCCTTTTATTTATTTATATACAGCCTCTTATAAACATACTCAATTCCATGCAGTCTAGAATGGAAGCTTACTTCCATTAAATACTTAATGTTTCCAGTTACTGCTACAGGAGTGAAAAATGCTGAAGAATTCAAACTACCTCTGCTTATAAGTACTTTGTTTAGACTTCATCTAAAAATGGAATTAATGGTGCTGTTAATAGTCACAGCAACAGAATAGTTGTAACTGTGTTTCAAGAACTGTGTTAAATTTGGGTAACAGCTATATGGGTAGGTAGGACATGTCATTCCCTTTATACAGATGAGGAAACAGGTTCAGGGATTTTAAGTGATTTGCCCAGAACATTCTTTCAATAAAAGCAAGAGCAGAATCAAGTCTTAAGTCTGTTTATACCAAGCTGTACATCTCTTAACTACCTAGTCTGCTAGATGGTCTAGCTCCTGGGGTAACTTCTCACAGGTACTGCACTAGACTTAGGGCAGAATAGGAGAAGTCTTAGGTCATTGGTGGGAGAATGATTGGTGGGAACACTTCAGCAGTGTGAATCATTCATTAGGGGACACAATTTAGAAATTCTGAATTTTGATCTTATCCATGTTTCTGGGTTCTCCCCTAAAACTTCTGAATGATAACCTTTGGGACCGAGACTCAGGAATCTGCATTTAGCTTAAGCTCCATGGGTTGAGTTTATGACCACTAATGAGAACCACTTCACCTAATTGCTGGATAGCATTTACCCACCTAATAGACTGGGGTTAAGAGTAAGGCATCCTGGGGCACCTGGGTGGCTCATTCATTAAGCGTCTGCCTTAGGCTCAGATCATGATCCCAGCATCCTGGGATCGAGCCCCACATCAGGCTCTCTGCTGAGTAGAAAGCCTGCTTCTCCCTCTCCCACTCCCCTTACTGTGTTCCCTCTCTTGCTGAGTCTCTCTCTGTCAAATAAATAAAATCTTGAAAAAAAAAGAGTAAGGCATCCTACTCATCATTCTTGGCAGAATCTTGAATCTTTGCATTTTTGTGACTTTTTTTCTTTTTCAGCTGCTAACCTAAATATTTGACTAACTTCCAATATATGTGTATATCCAATGGAAGGGAAAATTTATTTAAGGAGAGTCAAAGCCAGCACTGGCCCTTCCTTACAGGCACACTATTCTTTTCCCTCGCTTCTCCTAAATGATAGTTGTTCTCCTTTGTGGGCCATTCATGGCCAAGGTGGAAGAACATCCTGTTCTGAATAAAACTGTGTGAGCCTGTATTAGTTTTTTTGTTGCTTTCCTAACAAAATTTAGTGACTTTTACAACACACTGATTACCATACAGTTCTGTAGGTCGGAAGTCTGACATGGATCTTACCACTGCGTGAAAGGTGTTGACAGGGTTATTCCTCTCTGAAGGTCCTGGGGGAGGGGGAGCGGGATCTCATCCATGGCTCATTCGGGTTGTTGGCAGAATTCACTTTCTTGAGATGGTAGACTGTAGATCCTCATTTTCTTACTGGATATAAATGGAAGGCCGTTCTGAGCTTCTAGAGGTCACCTGTGGTGACATTGGCTCATGGCCCCTTTCCTCCATCTTCAAAGCCAGCATCAGAGAGTCCAGCCCTTTTCAAACTTTGAATCTCTTGTCCTCTTCCATCTTTCTTACTCTGTAGGTGAAGGTTCTTTGCTCTCAAGGATTCATGGGATTCGATGGGGTCTCTCCGGGTTATCTGGGATAATTTGCCCCATCCCAAGGCCTGTACCCCTAGTCACATCGGCAAAATCCCTTTTGCCATGTAAGGGTAACATTCCCCAGTTCTGGCATGGCATGGTTAAGGCATGGGCATATTGGGGGGACACTTATTCGGCCTGCCACTGACTGAAACATTGTCTGCCTTTGTTGACAGGGAAGACAGCCGTGCTTATCACTGCTAGTGGGGCTCCAGGCAGTAATGTTGATGTGTATGAGAAAGTGTGATTGAAATGGGTATTTTTCTGAATTGAAATCATCTCAGGGCCAGATTCCAAAACAAGTAGTTTTGGAAAGGATATTACAGGACTTCTGTATAGTCAAGGAATTCTACAGTGGCACTTATGGCTGTGTGTTGCAGGAAGAAGCAATTCACATTGTGCCTGCTTCTCTGGTAATTTAGATTCAGAGAAAATTATGATGTGAAGTAGGGCCATTCTTTCGACCAGGATATTTCTTTAATTTATTTTTATTTTTATATTTTCATTGCATGTCATAAACATGCTCTCATGCTTCCACTCCTTTGTTCATGTCCTCTCAACTGCCTGGTCTGCCCTTCTGTCTTTCTTTCCATTTATCTATAATAGTTCACATGAATGATGAATTTCCACACCTACCAATTCTAGGCAACATTTTCCAAGGTGCTGAAACTTATGGCATCAATTCATTTTTCCCAGTAGGTGACTTAAAAGGATAAAAAGAATCTCTATCATCTGCCAGTGTTTCAAAAGCTATTTTGAATTCTCTCTGATGTTTTCCTCCATAAATCTGCACAGCATTAAAATGCCCTTGCAGCATCTTGGACATAGTAGGGACTCATAACTATGTACTGAATTGATTCAAAATACCAAACTTAAATGACTGTGGTTATATTATTGATACACCAAAATCCTGCAAGATATGTGCATTTATTATTTTGTGTTGTTAACAAAAGGACATTGCTAAGAATATCTAATTTGAAGAATAGAACTGGGATTGTTAGAGATAAGATTTCCAGTTCATCTTTTACTAAATATATAAATTCATATTCTGTCAGATTACCTAGCAGAGGATGGTGGGAACAAGGGAGTAGACTTTTTGGTTTTTGTCCATTTCTGAATCTTTAATTGACATGCAGTACACATGCAGATAACTGTATAAATTATGAGTGTGTAACTTGATGAATTTTAACAAAATGATATTCCAATGAAAGCAGCACTTGTATCAAGAAACCATAATTATTCCCAGCACCTCCAAAACCTTCCTGCTTCCTTCCAGTTGTCACTACTCTCAAGGGTAAGTGCTGCCCTGAAATTTGAGAAGTTTGAGAAATGAACTATTTTTAAGATATAGGAAAAAATTCTTATATTGTGAAAATAGTTCCTATAAACAAGTCTCCAAGTAAGACTATGTGGGTTTACAGAGATTAAAAAAAAAAAATGTGGCTCCTGCCCAGAAGGTGCATTTAAACACAAAACAATAAATTATTTTCTAAAAGTTTGTGCTTTATCAAATAGTTGCAGTTACATATGCAACTTTGAGTCAGATTATTATTTTCCAATATTTATTGATACTGTATTGGTTCAAACAATACTTTCTAAAGTATTTTATTTAAGAGAGTGAGAGAGAGCACATGAGCAGAGAGGAGGGGTCAGAATGAGAGGGAGAAGCAGACTCCCGCTGAGCAGGGAGCCCCATGTAGGACTCCATCTCAGGACCCTGGGATCATGACCTTAGCCAAAGGCAGACACTTAACTGATTGAGCCATCTAGGTGCCCTGGTTCAAACAATGGTTTTTTTGTTTGTTTGTTTGGTTGGTTGGTTGGTTTTTTTAAAGATTTTATTTGTTTATTTGACAGAGAGAGAGAGAGAGAGCAAGAGAGGGAATACAAGCAATGGGAGTGGGAGAGGAAGAAGCAGGTTCCCCAATGAGTGGGAACCCAATGTGGGGCTCAATCCCAGGACCCTGGGATCATGACCTGAGCCGAAGGCAGGTACTTAAGACTGAACTACCCAGGTGTCCCCAAACAATACTTTTACCTCCAGTATTCACTATTTGTTAAAATTACACCATGCAGGGGCGCCTGGGTGGCTCAGTTGGTTAAGCGACTGCCTTCGGCTCAGGTCATGATCCCGTAGACCCAGGATCGAGCCCCACATCGGGCTCCCTGCTCTTTGGGAAGCCTGCTTCTCCCTCTCTCACTCCCCCTGCTTGTGTTCCCTCTCTGGCTGTGTTTCTCTCTGTCAAATAAATAAAAATCTTAAAAAAAAAAAAATTACACCATGCACTTGACCCTGCCTTGGTACTGCATCACTTTCTGCATAGTTTTTATTGAGATCAAATTGGTTTATTTTCTCAGGAATTTTGGTTGTGGTTCATAGTAGGTACTCAAGAAAAAACTCTTGTCAGCAAAAGTGGCAAACACCATAGTACATATTTTATCTGTCTACTACAGCAGTTCCCAGAAGAATGGAAAGTGAAATTGCTTATAATAAAATAAAGTGGATAAAATATTAGAGAAGTTGAATTTAGGGCTCTTTATTGTTCATTCATTCTCTGTGTTCAAGGACATGGAAGCATTATTTCTAAAAGTAAAACATTGGAAGCCACCTTAGTTACCAACATGAATGCTTAAAGAAATCATGGTATAGTCATAATATGGACTGTTAATGAAGCATTAAGGGCATGTTTTAAAAAAATGCTTAATAATAGGGGACATTTCTTGCTAATATTAAGTAAAACTATTGAAAGATTTTTGTGAAAAAAATACATTCATGCACATGTGTATAGAAGAGAGACTAAAAATTTGTAACATTGGTTATGACAATAACCATATATATATGGTATAACAAACTGGTTGTTTCTGAATGGTGTGCTTGAGAGCAATTTAAATTTTCTTATTTTTTAAATATTTTCCACTTTACATATTATTTTTCAAAAATCAGTAAATAACCACACAGGATCCATTTTTAAAAAAGGATGTGTTGATGGGGTGCCTGGGTGGCTCAGTTGGTTAAGCCATGGCTTTAGCTTGGGTCATGATCCTGGAGTCCTAGGACTGAGTCCCACCTCAGGGTCCCTGCTCAGCAGGGACTCTGCTTCTCCCTCTGACCTTCTCCCCTCTCATGCTCTCTCTCACTCACTCTCTCTCAAATAAATAAATAAAATATTTTAAAAAAGGATGTGTTGGGAAAATACCTATCAAAATAACACCAGCATTTTTCACAGAACTAGAACAAACAATTCTAAAATTTGTATGGAAGCAAAAAAGACCCCAAATAGAGAAAGTAATATTGGAAAAGCAAAGCAAAGTGGGAAATGTCACAATTCCAGATTTCAAGCTGTATTACAAAGTTGTAATCATCAAGACAGTATGGTACTGACACAAAAAGAGACACATAGATCAATGGAACAGAATAGAGAGCCCAGAAATGGACTGTCAACTATATAGTCAATTACTCTCTGACAAAGCAGGAAAGGAGGAAACAGTCCCTTCAACAAATAATGTCGAGAAAATTGGACAGCTGCTTGCAGACGAATGAAACTGGACTGCTTTCTTATACCATCCACAAAAATAAATTCAGAATGGATGACAAAAAGACCTCAGTGTGAGACAGGAATCCATCAATCCTAGAGGAGAACACAGGCAGCGACCTCTTTGGCCCCGGCTGTAGCAACTTCTTACTAGACATGTCTCAAGAGAAACAAAAGCAAAAATGAACTACTAGGACTTCATCAAGGTAAAAAGCTGCGCAGCGAAGGAAACAATAAAATTAAAACTGATAGAATGGGAGAGGATATCTGCAAATGACATATTGGATTAAGGGCTAGTATCCAAAATCTAGAAAGAATTTAGCAAACTCAACACTCAAAAACCAAATAATCCAATTAAGAAATGGGCAGAAGACATGAATAGACACTTTTCCAAAGAAGACATCCAGATAGCTAACAGACACATGAAAGGTCTTCAACATTATTCATCGTCAGGGAAATACAGATTAAAACCATAAAGAGATATCACTTCACACCTGTCAGAATGGGTAAAATTAACAAGTCAAGAAACAGCAGATGTTGGCGAGGATGTAGAAAAAGGGGAACACTTTTGCACTGTGGTGGGAATGCAAACTGGTGCAGCCACTCTGGAAAACTTATGGGGGTTCCTCAAAAACTTAAAAATAGAACTACCCTACGACCAAGCAACTGTACTATTAGATATTTATCCAAAGGATAAATAATGTTGATTTGAAAGGCCACATGGACCCTGATGTTTATAGTAGCACCATCAGCAATAGCCACATTATGTAAAGAGTCCAAATGTCCATCGACCAATGAATGGAGAAAGAAGATGTGAGGTGTGTGTGTGTGTGTGTGTGTGTGTGTATCCATATATACATGTATATGTACACACACACACAGGAATATTACTCAGTGATCAAAAAGAATGATATCTTGCCATTTGCAACAACGTGGGTGGAACTAGAAGGTATTATCCCAAGTGAAGTAAGTCAGAGAAAGATAAATATGACTTCACTCATATGTGGAATTTAAGAAACAAAACAGATGAACATAAGGGAAGGAAAGGAAAAATAAAATATAAAAACAGAGGCAAACCATAAAAGATTCTTAACTATAGAGGACAAACTGGGTTGCTGGAGGGGAGGTAGGTGGGGGTTGGACTAAATGGGGGATGGGTATTAAGGAGGGCACTTGTTGGGATGAACATGAGGTGTGGTATGTGGTTGATGAGCCACTGGATTCTACTCCTGAAACCAGTGCTGCACAGTATGTTAACTAACTTGAAATTAAATTTTTAGAAAAGTGGGAAAGGAATTTCTGATGTAAAAACCAGAAACAATGGGGAAAATGAAAAGAGAAAAAAAAAATCAAAAAGGAGAAAGCAAATAGACCTGGAAATTACTTAGCCAACCTGAAGTTTTATTAAAAACCTTAGGAAAAAAAAAAACCTGTAGAAAAGTTGAAAACCAATTTCATTTGTATCATAAAATATTCCCCTCCTCCCCTGCTGAAGGATGCATTGTGCAGATAATTGACTTTTCCTCTGAACTCCTTGGTGGGGGAAATCAGACATAGCAAATCCCTGTTTCAGTCTAGAAGTTAGCAGGATTCCACATATCAGCAGCGGGATCACAAACATCTGTAAATGGTCCATCCTGAAATAATGTCATTTTTGATGCAAGGATCATTAGTGGTCACTTCATGTAACTTTCTATGTAGAAATCCCTGGACAACATTGTGCCCCCAAAATGTACTTTGAGCCTGAATTGGATGCCCAGTGGGAGAACTGTAGTATTCCCAAGGGAGCCCAGGTTGGCTCTGGACCACTGGGATAGTATACATTTCTTTATATTGATGCAGAAATTTTCTGGTATTTTGGCCTACTGATCCTAGTTTTGCCATCCTTTGTCCATATAGAGCAAGAATAAGCCTTCTCCAGTACAGGTGCCTTTTAAATATATGTGTATTTTTAACAGTCGTTGTGATAGAATAATAGACCTTACCCATTTAGATCAGATAGTTCGGTATGTTTTGATTAGATGTACACACTCACAAAATCATCACCACAATCAAGATGTAGAATATTTTCATTGCCCCCCAGAGTCTCCTCATGTCCCATTTCAGTCTTTCACTCCTTCTGCCCCTCTTCTAGGCAACTATCCATAGGATTTCTGTCTCCATAGATTGGGTTGCATTTTCTAGAATTTGATATAAAGGGAATTGTACAGTATGTACTTTTTTTAATTGGCTGATACCCTCCCAACCTTTCACTTTTTCTTTCGTGAAGCAGTTTTATAACAGTTGTGCTTTACTTTAATGGAGTCATATAAAATGTGTTTCACACTTCCTCTTCAAGGAATTAATCATTTAGTGAAAATGGATTATGGGTTTTATAAGTGAACCTTTTCCTACCACACTTAAAAGTAGAATTGGACTATAACCTTTGAGGCACTTTCTAGCTTTAACACTGTATAATTCTATATAATGTTTCCAGTTACTATTCAAAGGTAATTTTGTACATTTCCTTAAAATTAGTGCAGTGACTATAAAAAAAAATTCAGTAGGATGTAGGGTTTGTTTTATTTATTATTTAAAAAAATATTTTGTTCATGTCAGAAAGACAGTGATCGAGGGAATATAAGCAGGGGCAGAGGGACAGGGAGAAGCAGGCTTCCTGCAGAGCTGGGAGCCAGATGCAGGGCTCCATCCCAGGACCCTGGGATCATGACCCAAGCCGAAGGTAGAGGCTTAAGGACTGAGCCACCCAGATGCCCTGTTTCATTTTGTTTTTAAATTTAACACAATTTCCTAGTTATTTCCAGGAATCTCAATGTATACTTGTTTAACGATTGTTCAGATGGTGAAAAAAAGGTTGCCATTTCAAAATTTGAAGTGTCAAAGGAATATGTATAAAAATAACATAAGACCTCATAGGACAGTTGCATTCCATTGGAAGAAGGCATGCCTGAGTGGAATCTAGAGACTAAAGTGAAAATGCCTGGGTGGCTCAGTGGGTTAAAGCTTCTGCCTTCTGTTCAGGTCATGATCTCAGGGTCCTGAGATCCAGCCCCACTTTGGACTCTCTGCTCAGCAGGGAGCCTGCTTCCCCCTCTTTCTCTGCCTGCCTGTCTGCCTGTTTGTGATTTCTCTCTCTCTGTCACATAAATAAATAAAATCTTTAAAAAAAAAAAAAGGAAAAGAAACAGAGCTCCTCTTTAAGAAAAGAAAAAAAAAAAAAGAAAGGAAAAGAAAATCCAGGTATAATTTAAGCCACGGTCATAAGCAACAAATGGTGATGTCATCTACATTTTTCCTCTTGATTTTTTTTTCATAGTTCCAAACCACACCCATGTTGCAAATTGGCCTTTCTACTTGTGACCAAGTTCTTTTGAGATTAAAATCTTAGTAGTAGGCAGAATACTTCAGTTTGGCCTGCTGACTTTGGTCAGACACTGATGGGCAGAGGATCAGCTGAGGACAGACATATCTTACACTGAATTTTAGATCTTCTGAACTGTTTTCTTGGCCCTCTAAAATTTCAGGTGATAAGACCAACAGAACCAGGTATGCAAAATTTTCCCTTATGTTAATAGCAATAATTGGGCCTCAGATTCTGGAACTGTTTTTTGTTTTTTTTTTTAATATGTTTGTAAATTGAGATAAACCCCCTCATGTTTGTTTTGTTTTAGTGCATTCTTTCTTTGGGATTCTAGGCGGCTTTGCATAATCAATGCAAATAGTAATCATGATGTGAGGGTCACAGAGTTCTTAATTCTCTTTTAATTTTTTTTCAAGATTTTATTTATTAGAGAGATGGAGAGAATGCAAGTAGGGGCAGCGGCAGAGAGAGAGGGAGAAGCAAACTCCCCACTGAGCAAGGAGCCCAACATGGGGCTTGATCCCAGGGCCCTGGGATCATGACCTGAGCCCAAGGCAGATGCTTAACTGACTGAGCCACCCAGGTGCCCTAATTTTTCTGTTTTAAAAACTATTTCTTCCTTAAGCAATACTTACTCAGGATTGGATAAAAAAAATTCAATTCATAATTTTTTATTTGACTTTAATTTTTCCTTTAGAACTGTGTATAAATTCTTAGGAACATGCTAATGAGAAAAGACGTACTCTGTGCCCTCTAGAATGTATATTTATAATTACTTTGAAGCTTGATTCTTATAGCCTAATGAAATAGCTCTTCCAGTCTGTGGTTTGATCATGGATAAGTAAGACTTCTCTTTTTTCTAAAGGAATTTCACAGATACATAAAACAGATGGGTAATAGAAAGTGTTGCCAGTATCGGGACATGTTAAGAAAATATCCAACCATCTTGAGTCTGAAGAAAATATCTCTTTTTTTTTAAGATTTTATTTATTTATTTGACAGAGAGAGAGACCACAAGTAGGCAGAGAGGCAGGCAGAGAGAGCAGAGGAAACAGCCTCCCTGCTGAGCAGAGAGCCTGACGCAGGCCTCGATCCCAGGACCCTGAGATCATGACTTAAGCCGAAGGCAGGGGCCTTAACCCACTGAGCCACCCAGGCGCCCTGAAGAAAATATCTTAATTGAAATAAATTCTTCATTATTTTTGCTCTTCTACAGTTTTGAATACTAGAATGTACTTGGAGATAGTGCTCTTGTTTAAAAACTACCCCTTACCACCACTGTTTCAGTGAATTTGGGAAGAAACTGAGGGTTTTCAGGAAATTTCCTTATATAGTGTGGAGGTAAGCATGTCGCCTTTCACTGTGAACATTCTTAAAGGTTTCTGCAATTGACTGGAGAGCCATAGATCTTTCACCTACACAGTGCTGGAAGCTGTGGCAGCCTCCCTTGAGCTCTTTTCTTAGTAAAACAGAAAACGAGCGGGTTCCCAGCCCATGTAAAGCTGAGAAGGTCTTGAATGATGCATGTTGAGGAAAGTTGGATACTGATACTGCTGGCAGTTTGCACAGCTCTTAGTGCCAAAGAAGTAAAGACTCTGGAGTTTTCTTAAAAGGGGCCAGCTTCTGAAAAGTTAAGCATGTTTCCTTTGCAAAGTGAGACCTGAGCTCTCAAACTTCCCTAGTAAAGACTTACCTGCTCAGCTTTGTGAAGCGGTCAACCATTTAAGTTTATTTTTATGCATCATAAAGTAGAGTGCTCTGTGACTCTTCTGAGAGAAACAAATACATTATGACCAATGAAGTCTGAAAGTGGGTACCATGGACAAATTTTACATAGTTCTTAAGGCACCCTTTGATCTTAAGACATGGCTTTCCAGGGAGCCAGAATTCCCTTTCCTGTATTATGCCCACAGTCCAACAAAGGCAGTGCCCTTGTGCTAGTCCTTTCATAATGAAGCAGCCAAATGCTCAATTGTGTTCCTGCAGAGGAGGGGGGATAACATTCCTTTATGATCCTTAGTTTAGATCAACTTACCACCCAAAGCATGATATTTGATTACCCTTATTATGTTACTTTGCATAGCTACAAATGTTACTAATGGCGTGGCCTTATCTAGCTATTAAAAATGTCCAAGTTCACGCTGACTTACATTCAGTGCTATGAAAGGCCCTATTGCTAAGGATCCTAGGAGTAGGAGCCTGTGGAGAATGGAGTGGCACTTGGGGTTAGGTATACCTCACAAGCATGCATCCTGAACTCTTGAATATAGTCCACTGAGTGCTTGGCTGCCTGTTTTTCCTAAGTTTGCTGATTTTAATCTCTAATGATCATTTTGTCTGGACCAGAATTGCTTTAAGAATTATAAACATTTACTGGCCTTTTCT